>SJJU01010676.1:0-25574 GCA_012932125.1 Conopomorpha cramerella | reverse complement strand
AAATGCAATAAATTGGTATTAGCCGAGCATGTAAGAACGCAACACGTTAAAATTTAACAACGCAACAACAGTCATGGCCCATTTCTTTGCTTTGATTTTGTATTGCAATCAACACTTGACAGCTGATCATCCGCATTTGTTTCCGATTTCTGCCGTGTTGTGCGCTGCGGTCGTTATCTGTCTGCCACTACTCGCTTTGCACATAGCCAATAGCCGTTCACTGTCCGAGAAAGAGTTAAGAATGTTTGATTGCCAACATAATTTTTGGGATACAGTAATGCAATAAAAATGGAAATGTTCAAAACAATTTAATTATTTGACATCATGTAAATATAATTTACTTCTAATGTTAAATGTGGTATTTGTATTAATATGTGGTATTTAACATTTACTTACATGATGTCAAATAATGAAATTGTTTTGAACAATTCAATGTTTGAATAACAAAGAGCATAGCATCAGTACCTGCATCAAACCATAACACGCACACAGTATCACTATTTCCTTAGAAATTATCAATTTAGTAATAGGTTTAGATTTCTGAATTTGATGATATTTATTATTCTGTGAAACATAAAAGCAAATACGTCCGGGCTACCGAATTCATTTGTTTGTTTTCTTGTTTTAAAATATTCACCTATTGCACAATATTACAAATGCCGACTTAGTGCTATCCAAAAAACGAACGTTGGCAAAAGTAACGTGTGCGGTTGACAAAATTGTGAAAATTCTGTTACCTTAAATGTATATTATAAAACTCAACGTTCTAATTATTAATGCCCAACCCAAACCCTTGACACAAGAAAGCTGCAAATTGGGGTTAAAATCACAGGTGTTCTTTTATGATTTTTAAGTGAGATAAGAAAAGATTTTTCAAAATTCGGATTTTTCTAAAACTTGGTGGTAATTTAAAAAAAAAAAGTATTTGACATAGGGTTCTTTTGGGGAAAGCCGTTTGGTATAATGGGCTGAGTGATTTGCCCAAGTTTTGCCAATATTTTTGACTGACAAAAAAGGAGGAGGTTCTCAGTTCGTCTGTGTTTTTTACCTCAAAACTTTCGCCTGGGTGAACCGATTTGGATGTTTTTTTTTTATTTGAAAGCTGGTGCTTCACGTTTGACCCCATATAAATTTGGTTCTATTCCGATAGTGGCATTCATGAGAAAACCACATACATATTTATCAAATTTTACTGGTTGAAGTCGGTTTTTTTCTTTTAATTATTTCTTTAAGTTATTGATTTAACATTGTATATGATGTGGCTTGTAACACGAGCAACAAAATCGGACGTAGATTATTTCGACCACTTTAAATTAGTCGGATGTGGCCATGATACTGAAAATAGCCCGTTTTCCGTTCCGTTGTCCCACTGCTGGGCAAAGGCCTCCGTCTGTTTTCTCCACTCCTCCCGATTTTGAACCCTTCCCTAATTTCCCTTGGAAAGGAAAGTTGTTTGATATCATGGGCTGGGTAATTTCCTCGAGTTTTGACAACGTTTTTGATTTAACGTTGTATAACTACTGGACCGACATTCGTTGTCCTTCAATATTAATATCGAATTAGTACAAATTCATGAGTTTTTTTTTATTCTCATGAAAACCTTTACCTGTCATTAACACGCGTAAGGAAAAGTTATTAGAGAAACTGGTCGAGCCGTTTCCGAGTCTTGCCCTCAGCAAGACATTTCCAGTACGTGGAATGACTTGCCGGAGTCTGTTTCCTGCGCAGTAAAGTCTGGAGGTCTTCAAGCCACGGGTGAATATGTACTTAATGAACATGCGTACTCCATCGTAGACCACATCGTTGCTTAATATCAGCTAGGATGGTGGTTAAACGACTAGTTCAGTGTTCACCTTTTTGTACCATAGACTAGTTGTCCCGGCAAACATTTTTTTTGCCACAGGAAGTCACCTTTCTACCGGCGTATTAGAAGAAATACAGCTGACAGGGGTAAAATGCGTATTTAAACCTTCTCTGGACTTCCACAAGTAATTAATAAAGTAATTTAGCTTATATTTACTAAGTGCAAATATAATCTACATTTTGCATTGCCCTAAAATGGTTTCATGATGAGACTTTTTTTATCACAATTAACAAGCATTTGACCACCATCCTGCCTGATGTTAAGCAGCGATGTGGTCTACGGTGGAGCACACTTGTTCCTTAGGTACCTATTTAAACTTTGTAACACCGATAATGAGTACAGAGACTCATCATTATCAGGCACATGTCCACTGCTAGAAAAGGGCCGCCCCCATTGATTCCCATAATCAACTGGATAATAGGCACGCTTGGCAGGCGGGTTGGCGATCGCTGGTGGTGTAATGGTTTAACTCACAGAGAGCGCTGCTGCCCGTCCTCTGGCGATTTCTCTCGGTTGCTTCTTATGACCCCCACAAGACGGGAAATGTTGGGCTGGGGTCGTGACGTGTTTTCTATTCGCCGTCACCACACGGCGACGACCCTAAGTACTCATGAACGCAGTCAATTATCTATATATATATAAAAGAAAGTCGTGTTAGTTACACTATTTATAACTCAAGAACGGCTAAACCGATTTGCTTGAAAATTGGTGGGGATGTAGCTTAGAACCGGGAGACGGACTATGGATACTTCTTACCCCGATCCTATGGGACGCATAGCTCTATATAGATGGTGATATAGTTGTATGAAATACTGAAACTACGCGAATGAAATCGCGGGGCGTACACTAGTTTATATTAAAGACCAAAATTGGTCTAGCCTTTTTCGAGTTTTAGCGAGATTAACGAACCAATTATACCGTCAGGATACTTCTAATCTAACTGCTGATACAAAAAAATTTTCATTCCGCGATTCTTATCCACATATAGTGAATCACTTCTCCACAGCACGTTGCATTTTATCAAAGCAAATCTCTTACTGTTCCTAGATATCATTTCACCTGATATTACCACGTGTCCACATTAAACTGATCCCTTCTCAGAAACATTTAACAAGGAACTAAAGTCCAACATAACAAAGACTACGTACCACTTAATAGAGCTGAGTTGGAACAAAAGATTTTCTGAACAATAACACTACCTGTTAATACAATACTGTATTACAATGGTTGATATCGGTCATTTTACAAAACAGACAGGCTGAAGTGTTACATGAGAGATGTATTAAGATGGCTTCCCACGGATTAAGAATGTCAGATTTTTTTTAAACACGGTGATCAAACGTTTGACCACCATGGTTTACACACTTTTTATAGCGACTTCAAAAAATGAGTCTTTTGAATTTGACCGTATAGTATGTTTTTGTATGTTTCTTCACTGACAACTTTGTCGTTTATGAACTGCTTTTAATGATTATTTTTTGTTGAAAAGGTATTTCTTAGGTGGTCTGAACGTAAGGAAGTCAGGGTTTGCTTTGAACGTAAGGAAGTCAGGGTTTGCTGATTGTAGACCAGATAATTCGAGGCGAACAGAGAAAATAGTAGGTGCGGGCGACTAATTGAAATCGGTTTTTTTTTTATTATGTATTGAATTTTATTTAGGGTAGACCATTTTCTTATACGACCGACTGTACAGGCCTTAAATGGCAACAACCCAAAAACCCTACCTATCTAGTTTTACTTTTCTGTCCACATCCATGGCTTCAGAATGGCCTGGAAGTATTTTGTCTAAAACGATTCCAGTCAGAAATTATGACCGTAAGTAGTTGCAATTCTTAAGAAAGTAAAGTGAAGCAGTTTTAACAAATACCTGTGACTGTTCACCTTTAATAATCGTTACTGCTTGCGGTTTATTCTATTTATACCGTTCCCGTGGGAAATTCGTGATAGATACAGCCTTTGTTCTAATACATGATGTTTTACCGAAATCCGTTTTGTAGTCTTCCGTAACGAAGTCATAAACATACGCACTCACATCTCAAATCGCACACTTTCACGTTTATACTTTTAGTAGGATTCAAGATGTTACAACGTAGGTTAAGGTCTATTGAAGCCATTGTATCTATTTACGTAACCAAATAAATTCCTTCTGATTTCTTCTCCTAAAGCCCTTTGGATAATCCTCATAATGACTTCATTTCAATTTCTCTTTTAACTTTGAGTCTGAGAAAATCGGAGATTTTCTGAAAATTGACTTTTGAATAAATAATCGTACTTCCTAATCATGAGGTTTAATCATTATTATAAGTTTTACAAATGGATTAATGAATGGTGATTAAAATTGTGTGTTTTGTGTTGCTATAATTTATTATCCTTTTACGTTCCTACCAACGAATACAATAAGCTCATGGTTTATCCCTTTGTTCGAATAATCTCTGTGAACTCAATATAATAAGGTATTTGTGGATTAATTCCATGACTCAGCCCATGTTATTATAGTAATGTATTGTTATGAAATTTAAATAGGTACTCATTAAGAGTTTCAACAATAATTATCGCTTGCCATTTTATTAATTAACTATTTCAATCATCATGAGAGATGTATAACATGTAGTTTTTTTATGTAGCCTGGTGTTTTCCCACTACTGGGCTACGGCCCAGGTCTATATTATGTAATGAAGTCTATATTATAGAAGCAAAATATAGAACAGTATTTCTTTTGTTACAGTTGAAATGTCGATAAATACATCGCAAGAGGAAGACCCGCAACCCGCAACTCTGCCAGAAGCGATCAATTTGATAAAGTTTCTCACCACAACACACAAACGTGAAATCGGCAAATTGAAAGAAACATGCACTAAACAGAACGCCGTTATCAAGCTTCTCAAGGCAAACAGAAAAAAAGAGTTGGACTATCTTGAAAACGAAATATACAAATATGAACTAAACCTGTCGCTAAGAACAGAATCAGTTGCTAGACAACTTGCAGAGAAAGACGACATAATAACAAAACAAGCCGAAGAAATCGAAGAACTAAATATAAAATTATTACAAGTTCATAAAGTTGAAGTCAGAGAAGTAGAAGTCATGACTGTACCTGAAATAACAGTTTTATCTGTCGAATCGAATTCCGATTCAGGAATCGCTATGGAAAACGACGATAGCACAAAAGTCGAAATAGAGCCAATCGCCGCTAAAACAGAAGTGAAAGGAAGAAAATGTAGGAGACTGGCCGAATCGATTCTCCGCCGAGTTGATTTCTCGCCGATGAAATACAAGCCCAGTAATCGAGATCAAAACAAATCGAAGAAAGACATGAGGAAAAGCAGCTTGGATCTTCCGTCACCGACTGAGCCTAAGCGACTGATAGTCCGTCAGCTCAGCAGCGATAGGATCATGAGTGATGATGATAGATCAGCAATTCTTTCTGACAGCGGAGACTCTTCCATAAAGTTCAAGAGTAAGAAGATGAACGACAGCATGAACAATCACTTCTCTGACGATGGAAGCGAAAGTACCAGTGAAGAGGCATTCGACCGTGTGATGTCCAGGAGCAGCGTTAGGAGGTCGGTGAAGGCAAACCCTAAATACAAGAAAATCAGTCGTAGCAAATCCAAATTGTTGGAACAAGCCCATGTTAATATTGCCGTTTGATAATTGTACCTAAGTTGTGTGAAATAAACGTTTTAAATCTGTGCCTGTGATTGTTAACTTCCATAGTTATGAGTAGGCAATTTGTGTAAATACGGATGATGTGGAATTACCCTTTTAAGCTGAAGTTTTAAATTTTTCATTGGGGGCGTTGACATTCTACTGATTATGTACTCAGTAGGGTCTAGTAGGCGTAAGGCAGACATTAGACGATACGTTTTGATCTCAGTTTTACCACAATCGTGATTGTGATTGACGGATTTCCTATCGTCTAATATAGTGAATGATGATAGAATTAGTATTAGTAGTCATTCCATAAATCATGACTGATGGAATTGAATGACGCTTGCATGAGCATCTAATAAAGGGTTTTCGCATCACCCTGTATGTAGTTACTTCAACATACAGGACGTTATTTCCAAAATGTCCTTAGTAACATCAAAAATAGATGTATCGGATGGTAGACAACTCATTCAAATTTAAAAATTTGAAACGTAACCAATACTTATGTTGAGAACTCATGTAAACGTAGCGGAAGACATCACTTAATTGATGGAAGTCTAAACTATTTTATGTCCTTCTCATTACATTAATAAATAAGGAAAAATACTTTCTCTCATGGACGTCTGTGGCCTTGTGGTTAGGTATTTGGTAGGTTCGAGACCTTCTGTGCTAGGCGTATACCAATGGGAGTCTTTTTCAGAGTATATAATACGCTACACAACGCTCATATGGCGAAGAACAACATCATGATGAAAAAATCCGCATACGACGTGAGTAAAACGTTCATGCGGTCACCCTGTCACGTTGGGTTTTAAATACGCTTGGTGTACTACGGCTATTTAATAATAATTTAATTTATTAAAGTAACTAAGACTCACAAATCTTAGTAGTACAAAATAAACTTATCCTATGTTAGTAACACATGTGCCAAAAGGCACAATAATTATTTATGGCCCTGAAGGGCTAGCACAGGAATCATCTCAGCGACAGTCCAAAACAGACAGCGCTGCAGTGATTCATGTAGTGACAGTCCAGTCGGCTCGAAATTAATCTCAAGATGCTGTTGGATTGTTATACGGGAAGCGATGAGGTTCAAATGGCTTCTTTATTTCTCATTTTAATAATTAAGTTTTCGCTACAGTTATTATGTTAATATGGTGAAATTAGTGTAATAATGTGCTGGTGATGAAAAACAGTGAAGTGAGAGTGAGAAGTAAATTAGAGGGAGTCCTCTATTTGATTATTTTGTTATTCCCGTGTAATTTTCCACGCTGCATTGAAATGTGATGGTCCACCCTCACGTTTTAATGTGTTTTTGACACGACTTTGACTATGACGACTTTATCAATGTACTATAACAATGACACCAACTTGAACACGAAGAGAACTACTTTGTTTGTGGCAGAATTGTCGGCTTTAAAGCTGGACAATAAAAGCCAAGAATAAAAAAAAAGTTGGTGTTCCCGCTGTGCGCAACAGAGACGCACAATATTTACTTGGCAAATACCTCCTTTTTGATCAAAGTTTTGGGAATAACGCACCATACATACTGGATCAGCTCATTGTGCTTTTTTTGTTTGAAGAAGTCTGAATTTTTTCGCTGAATTTGACTCAGAAGGGTCTACAGATTAAAGTGGTATTTCCGGCTCAGCCTTTATTTAACATTCATCATGATCTGAAATATCCAATATATCAACAACTTTCCTTCCAAGTAAAAAAAAAATGGCCTAACTTTTACAAGACAAAGGCTTCGACTTTCTTTCTCTCCGTTTCGTGACCTACTTACTTAGGCACTAAAGTTTACGCCTCTGAAAGCGATGAATAACGTTAGAAATTGTTTTTGGTAAACAATATTTATGGATATAACTGCGGCCTAGAGACGTAAAGTCACTCGGGGTGCAATTGAATTTTTTTGGGTCTGCATCACCAAAAAATTACTAGTTCAAATTTCAGTTTTTTATTTATTTATGCACATTTGTCTCATATACAAGAGTTACATTACAAGAGAAGGAACAACACATTAAACATAACAAATACACACATCAAAAGTGTCTAGGGATAAAGTATATTTTAGAAGACTGCAATCAAGAATATATTTTACAAAAACTGAATTCATTCATAATTTATTCAAAATGTGGTGATGAGTCATTGATACAGGCATGGGGAATTAGGTAGGAGACCAATCCAGTAGATTAGATTTGATTTAAATGAATTAGTTTTTTTAGAGCTAAAAATGTTCTTGATCCTTTCTTGACACTTTTGATGGGCGTAGATAGAAGATAGACGAGTTAAGGTCTATTTCCACCAACCGGACGGCACGGCACCGGACAGAAACGGATTTTTGAATCTTTAAACAAAAATATATCTTATATACGATGTTCATAGTCTATTATTCCGCCGGATGCGGCCGGCTCCGGCGGCACGCGTTCGGATACCGACGCATGCGGCCGCCCTCAAGTCCTCGATGTAAAATAGACTTTGAACATCGTATATAAGATACATTTTTGTTTAAAGATTCAAAAATCCGTTTCTATCCGGTGCCGTGCCGTCCGGTTGGTGGAAATAGACCTTTAGACGTGGCAAATTCAAAAGGGCTCTGATTCAGCATGTGCTGGGAATGAAGTAAATACACACAGTACTCCCAGCGCTGATCTTACATTAGTACCCATGACATGCTGTGAGGTGTAAAATAAATAAAAATATTAGGTTTAATTGTTGTGCCATTAGAAATTAGTAACTTAAACTTTTAAGTCCATTTGGACGGAATGGTTCCGAACAGATGGCAAGAGACGACGTGGTCGGGCGTGAAAGTATTGGAGCGATGAGCTGGTGTCTCAGGACAAATGATACACAATCGCACGCATTGAAAGGAAGGGAAAGAAGTCTTTGTCCTGAA
Source organism: Conopomorpha cramerella (assembly GCA_012932125.1). Taxonomy (NCBI): domain Eukaryota; kingdom Metazoa; phylum Arthropoda; class Insecta; order Lepidoptera; family Gracillariidae; genus Conopomorpha; species Conopomorpha cramerella. The sequence continues at coordinate 17,163 of SJJU01010676.1, read as the reverse complement.
GTAGAAAAATAGTGGCTCGCAATAAATAAATAATGTAGTAGGTAATCGCGTGCGTAAAAACAGACGAGATACAAAATGTCTTGAAGCGCATTGCTCTAACCTCCCCTAGGTCAGGGAAAGACAGAAGTACCAAATAACAGCTGTCAACTACATGCACAGAATCAATCAGAAATATTGTTAGATCCTACAAAGTCCATTTCAGCAGGTGTCCATGCCCTGAGACGAAAAAATCGGGTGGGGCTGTGTCGGGGCACACGGCCGTTGGTTTTAACGAGAAACGTCTATGTTAGCGAATCGCTTTTAAAGTAAAAGATTGAAATGAAAACAAGATGACTGGCTCTTGCACGCGCCGAGGCCGACATAGCAAATGTTTATATATTTATTGTCACTTTCTGGTTATTTTAAATATAAATACTGTCCAAATTACACTTATTTTTGTATAAATCAATCGGCACCCGTATGTTTCGGCGCGATTTTAAAGACGTTTCACGTCAAAAATTCGACCGATTTTTACAAAAGGCACAATCAGCTGATCGAGGTTTGTCTATGTGTGTATGGGCACTTTTTTTCGCCTTCTTTATTTTCATGGATAAACTATCAGATTCTAACTATGGATGACTAGCCATTTTTAAATAAGAAATGTTAGGCTTGAGCTGTCCTGAAATGTAAGTACGTACGCTATACGGTGTACTTACAAGTCTGTAAGAAAAAATATTTAAAAAAATCAGTAAAAACTTTTTGGAGCGTAATGCAATTAATCATAAATGATCAGCTGTGCGATTGGCTAAACAGCCGTCATCAGCCAATCACAGCCTTTATCAAGATATTAGATATTTATTCGGCGATGCCCTTGACGACCTTTCACATGAGATTGTCAAAATCTTTTACTTTTGGTAAGCAAGGCTCTGTAACGAACAAAAATACCTACTTTAAAAAATAGTCAGAACCTCAATGCGTGTTATTTTATTAATTTGACTGAAAAATATATAACCCCTGTCACGTTGGGTTAAATACGCTTGGTGAACCGTGGGCATTTGCTTTAGCAAGTGCCTCTGCCTACCCCTCTTTGGGATTAAAAGGCGTGAAGTGTATTTTTTTTTTTTAAAATATATTTTGTATCAATATGAAAAACATCTTTATTCCAATTGTGTATAGAAATTATACTACTTAAAATTCATGATTAAAGGATATCATCATCATCAGCTATACGACGCCTACTGCTGGACGAAGGCCTCTCCCAGTGATTTTCAGGATCAATTGGGGGGAAATGCCAATAATCGCCACGCTTGTCAGGCGGGTTGGCGATCGCAGTAGTGCTGTGTCTCAACTCATAGAGAGATACCTCTGGAGAGATCCCTTGGTCGCTTCTTTACGACCCCCACTATGGGAAAAGTTGGGCTGTAATAGTGACATGTTACACCTTAGATGCCCATTACTCAGTGGCGTGCACTGGCTTTTACGGCAAAGTAGGCAGTAATCCCCAAGGATTGACACCTATGTATAGGTAACTTGTCTTTACGAAGTATAGCTACCTACCTGTCCACTCCCCCACAAAACACAGGACTTTCGATAGCCTATGTCGTGAGTACAACAAAAAAGATCTAGCAATAACTCTATAATTAGGTCGGGAAGCGAAAATACTAAGATAGGCACTGTCTTTTTGCCTATATGGTGTGCACGCTACTACTATTACTCCACGCTGATACATTTCCGGAGTACTGGAAGAGAAACTTTGGAACTGCCTTAACTCATGGTGGTTCTCATGATATTTTCTACTTATTTACTATCACCGCCGAATGTTTGTGAGTGTGTATGCATGTTACTTCTTCACGCCTAGATGGCTGGAACAATTTTAATAAAAATTGGTTAGGTGTTAGCCGACACCCTGAATTAACATACGGGATATAATTTATCTTGAAATTTCTATAGGAATGGGATGAATTGCGGGTAGTACCAACAGAGGTACAGGTCGTATGAAATAATTACGTTAGTATTCTAATTATAAAAGTATAATAACGTTTCATTTTCCATTTCATAATATTTTCACCCTTCGGAGCGAAGATAATTCTAAGAAATAAAACATAAATTTCTCGTTTAGAATTGATTAATTTGTGTAATTAACCCTACTTTGTTTTATTTATAACGAACAAGATTTGGTATTCACTTATACAAAATTAAAACTAATTTTCACACTTAGATTAAATTTGAACTTAATTTACTTTCACCGGCGACGTTCAGTTCACAAACTAAAAGTGTTTAATAATTACGAAAATCTTGGGACAAAATAATTGCGATGGATTTCAGCCATGTCTGGAAAGTTACGAGAGAAATATTAATTGAAACTAAACTGTGATCGATTCTGATTCTAATGGTCTTAACATTAAACTACAATTTTGTATCAAATAGTCAATTCCAACGATTAATGCACGGAGTTTTGCACATCTGGCAACTAGTAGGTTTTCGATATTTCAATGGGATTTCATTGTAAAAAAAAAGGTTTTATGTTTCGAAAGAAATGTCGAGACGTCTCATGTCATTTGTTTTTATAATATCAATAACGATTTACGATATTTAAAAGGGTATTTTCCGTAAAAAAAAGATCTATTTACGCACATCAAAAGTGTCCAGGGATCAAGAAAATTTTTAGATCTAAAAAAAATCTAATTTATTTAAATTAAATCTAATCTTCTGGATTGGTCTCCTACCTAATTCCCCATGCCTGTATCAATGACTTATCACAACAAAAACTCGAACACCACTGCAAGCGCCAACTCGCCTTGGACCAACCCTTGACCATGGTCATCATTGGGGGAGGCCCTTCATCAGAAGTGGATGTCATGTGGCTGATCATGATACCTAGACGATAATGGTTACCTTCAATAGTGAGTACTGACAATACACATACTGCTACACACATCAAAAGTGTGGGGATCAAGCTAGGGATCAAGTACATTTTAGAATATTGCAATCAAGCATATATTTTACAAAACTTAATTCATTCATAATTTATTCAAAATGCGGTGATAAGTCATTGATACAGGCATGGGAATTAGGTAGGAAATCAATCCAGAATATTAGATTTGATTTAAATAAATTAGATTTTTTTAGAGCTAAAAATGTTCTTGATCCCTAGACACTTTTGATGTGTGTACTAGTTCTGGAACATACCTAGGTGTTCCTCGTTTCAAATAAATCTAGTTATTTCTTCATTTACCATCCTCTCACGCAACGTATAAAAAACTGAACAATAACGACGAACCTTATCTCTAATAGCATACGTTCCATTTTTGAAAAGCAACACCGAAAATTACTCCAAGATCTCCATGAAGGTATAATTCTGGTACATCAATTATCGTTACGAAGCCCACAAAGAACGTTTCTTCAAATAAGCCGTTATAAACGGCTTACGTCTAAGTTATGTAACGGCAAGTGAAACAAATGTGCTGGCCCGATGAGGACCGAGATTTGTTCAAATTAAGTGGGGCAATTCCCTTTGCTCTACCCTTGACGCCAGGCACTAACTTATAACTTGTTAGGCTTGTACTTTTTAGGATTTCAGACTGAATTTCTGTAACCAAATATATCGCACCTAAGGAGCAATAACGTCACTAATGCATTTTTGGCAAAATTGAATTAAATATCAGAAGAAGTCGGTTAAAACATGCCTAATCTAGCTCTCCATTTTTTCCTTTTATATCATTATAAAGTTTAAAGGATTAGTAAATGATTGACAGGTAGTTTTCTTTAGAAGAGAAAAGCTGTTTTGTATTTATAGGATTTTTAATTTTCAAACACTTCTACTGAAAAATGCCATCTGATACAAAAGTGACGTTATAGTACCGTAGGTGCGATATATATATATATCTACACTTCACACCTTTTAATCCTACATCGACATAGGTACTATCTAGGAAAATGTACATATTGTAAATAGCATTTGTCAAAAATTGACATTATTAATGTTTGCTTTGCTATTTCTTGTGACTAGGTGCAGTCCTTCTTCTGTTCTCATTAACCCCAAGGTGTAATACACTCCGTATTTAAATGCAAGATTTTTATTTATTAAACTACCTGATCCTCCATCTACACACTAACCCCCTTACCAATAAAAGCCTTTTTACTTACGCAACTGTTATTACAGGTCTACTTGAACTGGTTATTCCGTATTTGACATACAACTGACAAGTTAAGTTGAGCTTTGTGTATCTTCTAAATAGCAATTCCGCCATTATTGGTAAGGCCCCAAGTGTTTTTTAACCCAAGAACTTGATAAAGACGGTTCACCAAGTGTATTTTAACACAACGTGATAGGGTTGGGCCTATCGCTGTTATAGCACGCAGCTGTTGGTATTTGGGATTCATGACGACGTGTTCCTTAGGCCTTATAGGCCCTGAAAAAAGGGCCATTAGTAACACGTTCTATACAGCAGATCTCGAACCCACAGCTACCTGCAATTCCAAGAACTTACTCTGGCTCTGGGCCACATACGCTCTGGATTTCTATACCTTTTACGATTTCTAAGTTGAAGTTCAACACATACGTAATTAATATGAACATTGTAGGCACAACAACGATCTTTACTAACGTTGGTTAGGGCGTTCCATACAAGACCTGTACCCATACTACTAATTCACTATACTATACTCAATACTAATTCACACTAGAACTAATCACTCAGAAGAAGAACTTCTGAGTGATTAGTTCTTATAGTGATATTGTTCTCACTGTGTGACAGGGATAGCGCTAGATGAGTGGTATAACTGTCACGGTCACACCGAGTAAACAATATCGCTTTATCTAAATCTATCTTAAGGGCCGTGTGGTGAAGGGGAACAGAATACACGTATCACCCCAGCCCAACTTTTCCCGTCGTGGAGATCGATAGAGGCGACCGAGGGAACTCTCCAGTTGACGGGCAGCAGCATTCTCTCTGTGTTAAACCACAACAACACTGCGATAGCCAACCCGGCTGCCAAGCGTGGCGATTACTGGCATTTCCCCCCAAATAATCATGTAAATAATTGGAGAGGCCCTCCGTTACGTGGTTTATGATGAACTATGACTTACGTCTGATTTTTTATGTATGTATATGTATGTATGTATATTGTATATATATTTATTCACTTACTTAAGAACTAACACACTAAACAAAAAAAAATAGACAAATGACAACAAGAAAAAAAGTAATAAAATAGTAAAAATAAGATTAAAAATAAAAACAAAAGTGTACCAGATCTGTGCGAATGGCACTGAACGTGTGCCAGCTCTCAAGCTAGTAAAAGGGTCTCGACTCAGCATAATGCCACAGTTACCTGCGGCGCTGATGTTCCGCCGAAACCCGTTGGGGAGAGAAAGCCACACATCAACATCCTAGTTATTAGATAAACTTACATAGAAAATACAAAATCATGCGAGAATCAGAATAATAAATAAATAAAATGATAATTATAAACATACATGGAGTATATATAGAGTATATATTTTACAACAATTCTATAGCGGCACGGAAACTCAATTATCAGGCTTGAAAAGGAAAAACACTCATCACGTCTACAATGCTTCAATACCACCAATACAAAAGTCAGTTTATGTATTCATCTAATGTTAAACACAAAACACTTCCGATTCCTATCGCCATCTTGAACAAAATGTCTATAGAAAAGCAAAGCTAAAGTGCATTTGTGTCTCTGAAAAATTGTCCGAACACAATACTCAATCGTTAGTACACGAATGTAGTCTGCAATCTCCAACACCACACTACAATTCACACTTGAACCTATCTTTCTCATTCCTATTCGAACTAGAAAGCCTTAGAAAGACACGAAATGTTACCTTCAACATGTCCAAAAAGACTTGCTTTCGCGCAAACACAACAAGCGTTGATAACCGACTTTCCGTTTCACTCACACATGTATCGATGGAAAGAGACGAGGACACCTTCGCGAGGTGTCAAGAGCTTCATGCAAACAAGTGAATAGGAGGTATTCTATCACGAAGGTAACGATATAGGAGCAATTGTTACCGAAGAATACGACATCGTCTTTCAAGTGCTTGAAAGGGGGAAACTTCTACTGAAGGTGAACTTTGAATAGATTGCTTTAAGGTTTCTACATATATGCGTGAAAAACCTTTGCCTCACTGACAATTATTGGATTCTTAGATGGAGAAATAGCACCTAAGGATGTACCTATTGGAGATGTACAGGAATCGTCCAGTAAAGGAGAATGGGACTATTTTTGAGCAAAATGTCTACCACTGTTGAGAGTGAGTTTAAGGTATAGAACCTTAAAGCACAGTTAATTACAATTTTCACTACTAGGCTATTAATTACCTTACTTTCATTTATAAAAAGACATTATTCTTGTTTTATTTGAAAAAAAAATGTTACACGGAACTTTCCATTAAAGTTCCGTCCGGCAGTTTAAATAAACGAAGTATTGCAAAATAACCAAGTAGCCAAAAAGCAATTTTGGTGTTCCTAACAGACCCAATAAGACATTTCATTTGTTCCCCACATGATAGAATTGAAGATTTTTGACACACTAGTCTAATAAGTAGCTTCCGCGACCGTCATAATACTCTTTTATAAAAAACAATAATAACAAAGAGATAATTATCGATTCATACATAGTGTTTGGAGGTCCAAAGTGAGATGTCCGTGTGTAGAAGTGTTAGAGTAGTTCGGAAAATGCCCATCGGATGGCGCAAGTAATATCTTGCGTCATCGTGCCTAATAAGACACGAACAATCCACTATTTAAATAACACAATATGGATTTTATAAAATAATAAATATTTTTTAATTGTGGCGGCACCATAATTTGGTCCAAGCTTGAATGCAAGTTATTCTCTTGGATACAAAAAAATAAATATTAAAAAAAAAACTTGGTACCAAAAGTGCCAATAAGTCACACCCGCATCACTTGATAAACGAATGGCAACACTGAACATTGAAAAAAAAACACAGTCATGTCTATGCTTAGCGATAAACTACCGGTCTCAAATTCAAATATAACTTTTTTGTTCCATCGGAGGGTAGATACATTTTTTACTCTACAGAAATAAATCTACGTTACATTGTGGTATTTGTACAACGGTACACGTCCCAAATAATTGTTTGACGAACGCGTAATGCTTGATTAATAATAATATAATTTACATTGCTGTATAACATACAAGTAAGTACATTTTTCCATTTATTCTTTTGTATCGTGTAGTGTTTACATTTTGAATTTAGACTTCACTATATTCTTGCCTAGAGCCTGAAATTAATGTTGTTCGAGCATTACAATAAAGTCCTAAAGAAATTTATATAACCATTCTGTACATCGGGATTATTCCTTGACTTCTTTTTAAATAAACACGATTGCGTGTTGCTCTAAGCTGAAAACGTTGTTCGTGTATAAGGGCGTATACTGAAAGAAAGCAGGTAACCAGCGCTTATCGGGACATTGTATAGAATATTGTCCGCGCCGGCTACCAGCGCCGACTTCATTTCTAAGGATTTACCGAACGGCACCGGTTACCAGCTTTCTTTCTGTACACGCCCTAAGACGCACTCAAAGGGCTAAAATAAAGTGAAACGTCGAGAGAAAATCATAGGTCTACTGTATATATTTTGTACTCAGGGTTATCCCTTTCCTTAAATAAACTCATCAAGTACGCCGCACCAAGAAATCTAAACATATGAAAACATATCAATGATAATATTAATTATTACAAATTGCCTATCTGGCGGATAGCACAGTAGGTATTTAATGCATACGTATATACATTGTTACAGTTAAAAAACTATGGCACTGGATACTTTCGAAAACCAACTATCCATCGAAGACATCAAAGCGGAACAACGGAAAATAACTATCCTCAAGAACACGCAAGCAAGCGGACCAGCAGCCGTTCTGCGCAACAAGAAGAAAACCAACCCCAAACTAAAATACAAAACGGACTTAGCCCAAATTAACGCACAATTGTATGCATACGCAACGCCGAAAGTTGCCCAAAGTTACCTCACCCATGGTACCGCATACCTTCCGCAAACCTATCAAAACTGGTCAAATGGTGAGCTCGTCGAACCACAGTACACCTCCTTCGCAACTTTTGTGTCCAATGTCGGTTTAACACAACCAATGACGTACCCTCCAATGTCCTACACGAATGTTGCCTCAAACATTTTAATGCAACAATTGTATCAGTCTCAAACGCAGAACACATTTCATGGATTATCAACATCTGCTTATACAGAGATGACTCCTACGACCAATGCGCAGTCTTACCAGGAATCCTACGACGCGACCGTCTCGAACATTCTCAACATCATCACGGATGAAGACGCAACAGCATCAGCGAAATCCATCGACCCGAAGACGTTTGAAGGTGAATACAGTCCAGATTCCAATAACAATACGAACAAGTCAAACGAAAACGAAGGTGACGCCGCTGAAGCACCACGCAAAGAGGATCCCATGGATGCTTACTTGAAACTGCCTCATACATTCTTCGGTAAACCGGAAGATTGTGCAAAGATCAGTTTGAACGACTTTATCGACGTCTTCTGTCTATGTGAACATTCCTTCAGCGAAATGCTCTTCCTTCTAGATGTAGAATTGGGTTCAGCACATAAGCCAAACAAGAGCGCAGCAGTGTACGACATTCAATGTGGTAGCATTTTGTCCTCAACAGGTGGTAATCATCCTGGTTTTGAGAGGTGTGGCACGAATTTTCAACAATGGATACTGTACTATTACGATAGTATTGTGTCTTCTTGGTATTTGGGTTTCGTCTCTTATTACGCTGATCCTACTATTAAAACGTTTACGAATTGGCTGACACCCATTATGCATTCCTTAGGCGTTTATTGGAGGTAATACTCTTGTTTCATACTTGTGTTTGGTTATCCATTGTGTTTGGTTTTGTGTTTTGTTCTGTCATGTCAAGAAATTTTCAATATCATAATTGCCTATTTGGCAGATATGTGGTCCCAAAATTAAGATCAAACTCAAGAGTAGATATACTGTCATTTAGTGCATAGTTTTTTTTTTATGGAGCAGCTGAAAAATATAATTCTCTTACTAATTAATTGTACTAATTATTTGTACGCCAATTACTTTTTTATTTTGTGTTTGCATGTATATATATGTGTTTACCTTTAAATATTTGTACCTAATATATTGCTCAATGGTACATAGATATATTTAATTATTTCTAATTCACTTTGTGTTGTGCGATTTTATTCTGAGACTTATTTAATTTAATAAAGTTTACTAACTTAACTAACAAATAGTAAACTACTTATTCAATGTTAATTATTCTACTTTATTCTTATGGACGTATAGTAAATATATTGTTTGTAATCAATGTCTTACCTAGATGTAAAAGATTGGTAAATCTCTATTAAAATCCAAAATTCTAATTATTCTGTTTTCCCTGCCATGAATTAATAATTTTATCTAGTAACTTTTCATTGTGAATAAACGTCATTCGTTTTCGTATTAGTTTTTTTTGTTTTATTCCTAAACATTATCCCAACAACATAGGGCCGTCTGCTAGGCAGTGATAAACGATATTATTATGCGTCGCTGTTTTGCTATGGATGACAGTAAAAAGAGAGTAACAAAACAAGACATGCAAACATTGAACGCTGCGATGGATGCCACTATATTCTTGTAGTAGTAAAACTGTCCCCAGATCTCATACTATAGGAACTTACACACTTCAATCAATACAATATAGTATAAAACAAAGTCGCTTCTCGCTGTCTGACCCTATGTGCGCTTAGATCTTTAGAACTACGTAACGGATTTTGATGTGGTTGTCTATAATAGATATAGTGATTTTAGAGGAATGTTTATACGAATAAAACATACACATAATAGGAAGGAAACCCTGCTAATAATGTATATTGGCAAATCAATGTTTGCCGAGTCATCATCATCATCATCATTAGCCTATACTTGTCCACTGCTGGACATAGGCCTCTCCAATTGCACGCCACTGTGATCTGTTTTCGGCTTCTCGCATGCCGAGTCAGGTAGTAAAAATAAATGCCTATTTATTTATAGAGGGGACAGAATCTTGACATTTTAATTTCAGCCTCAAATAAATGTCTTGTCTTGTCTTGTCAAATACAAGTTACTTCTGTAATCTCATCAACTTTTAGAAAGAGGAAGCTTTCCTTCATACCACAATTACACTTTAGGATTGGACTGGAAACGCAATTGCGTGTAGTAATTGATGTTCCCAATCTTCTGATAAATGCACCAAATAGGAGAAATATTATTTCTAAGTTCCTTATAATTGCGTGCTATTACATATCTGTATGTAATACAGTAGTATAACACAAAGCTTGATGAAAGTCATTTATGATTTTAAAAAAAAGTAATGGTCCCCGGTTTGACTTAATTTCTTATACTGGCCAGAAGAACCGGGAAGAAACTGGCATCTTTTCAAATCGTCAGGGCTTACATCTAAGTACTACACATAAATATGACATAAAACTAATTTAACAAATGCTAGAAGGCTGGATGCATCCCTGACTGGTGAACAGCTCAAGGGCATTATTTACATTGACACTAAATAAAATAAAAGGGCGCCCCTTTGGGTTTTGTAACTGCACGCCTCAGATCGTGGAAGCAACCAAAAGCAAGCTAAAAGTTTAAATTATAGGTAAATTATAAGTTTAAATTATAAAATGTAACTAAATTAAATTATAATATGTACTGGTACTAACAGAGTACTATGTAAACCCAAGGTTAATTTACATACTTTTATTAAAATTGTGTTGTAGTATAGTTATTTTCAAGTGTGTGTAAATATGCAAATATACTGTACTCTGTTATTATGTACCAAATTATTATATTAATACTGATAGGTACGTACGCAACTAATTTTCCCAATACTGCGGTATCGACTAACCCCCATACCAATAAACGCCTTTTTATTTACACAACTGTTATTACAGGTCTACTTGAACTGGTTATTCCGTATTTGACATACAACTGACAAGTTAAATTGAGCTTTGTGTATCTTCTAAATAGCAATTCCGCCATTATTGGTAAGGCCCTAAGACATTAGTAAGAAGTATAAAATAGATTTTATAATGCGTAATCAATTTAGGAAGTTACGACATAGTAAGATACATATAAATTAAGACCGTTTTTGCGTGCACATATCCCAATCCTTTGGTATGCATAATTCCAACTATTACCATCGACTCATCCCCCGGTCCTATCTGACGGTAACGACCCAATTTTGGTCTCTAATGGCCCGGCAATAATTTGTGGTCTTGTCTACTGTGGGAGCTGTGAGCGTCTAATTTAGGTGTGGTACGGCACTTAGGAACTAGTGGACCTTGAAGTCTGAACAGCAGGAGCTTGGGTGCCTTCAGCGTGAAAACGCATTAAAGGAAGATTTTTTTTTCTACCTCTGGATTCTGTCGGCATTTGTAAACTTTTTGCTGTGGTTTCAGGCGTCTACAAAATGTTCGATTTGTGCATGTAAAAATCCAGTACTGGATTTTTAAAGTCGATGCAGACTGCAGATTTTTAGTCGCTCGATAGTTTGATAAAATTGGGTTTCAAGTAAACAAGAGCACACTGCTCCAAATAAATAATCTGGTTCTGGGAGCAAGGGTGAAGATCAGAAAAATAGTAGGAAGATTGCTTTAAGTCGATAATTGGAAACTTGAAATTTGGTATCTAAATATATAAAAGAAAAAGCTGACTGACTGAATGACTGACTGACTGACTGACATATCAACGCACAGCCCAAACGGCTATACGTAGGCACTTGAAATTTGGAACGGACGTAGCATAGGTACCGTAGGGGTGCACTAAGAAAGGAATTCCAGAAATTCCCACGGGAACGGGAATCAACGGGAATATACTTTTGTATGAAAAATCTAAACCGCTCAAGTTAGACGCTTGAAATTTGTGATGCAGGTACTACTAAACTATGCGAATGAAATCGCGGGGCATCCACTAGTATCTCATATTTTAATTAAACACGCACAGACATTAAAACTCAATACTCAGTCCACCCGTGACCACGACGCATGCAACTACGTCGAATAAAACAAAGGTAAGCTCGAGCTTGTCTTTGATTATATTCGCGCCTATATACCCGGTGAACAATATTTGGTATACCTTTCCCGTAAATTAAAATCACTTATTTAAAATAAATCCTTGTTTCAGAACGATCAAAATCCCTTTGAAATCAAAATCAAAAACCCCTTAAGTTAAAACGTCTTAGATCAAAAACCCTTCATCATCATCATCAGCCAGCAGACGTCCACTGCTGGACGAGGGCCCACAACTCATAAGAATAAAAAACACTATTATGATGATGACGAAATTTAGCATGGAGGTGTCTTGTGTCATGCTAATACCTGTCCGCAATCATTACATCTAATATATAAAATGTCCATGTCACAATGTTAGATACCGTACTCCTCCGAAACGGCTTTACCGATTTCTCCGAATTTTATATGCGTATTCAGTAGTTCTGAGAATCGACTACTATCTATTTTTTATGCATCTACGCGTTGTATATCTCTCAATACACGGGGTACAAAGGCAACCTGTTATGACAAAACAAATGTTTGCCGGGAGAGCTTTTTTCTCATGGATGCCATTGTCGGAACTGAACCAAATTTATATGGGACGAAACAGAAAACACCAGCTTTCAAATAATAGAAAAACATTCAAATCGGTTCACCCAGGCGAAAGTTCTGAGGTAACAAACATAAAAAAATACAGACGAATTGAGAACCTCCTTCTTTTGTGAAGTCGGTTTAAAACAAAGTTGCATCCCGCTGTCAGTCGCTATGTATGCTTTAATATTTAAAAATACGCAACGTGTTTTGATGCGGTTTTCTTCAGTACAAAGATTTATTCATGAGGAAGGTTTGGTTATCGCACAGTTAGAACAAAAAAGGCCCAATACGAAACATGCCGACTTTGTAATTTAACTTTTTTATCTTTCATGTTAAGGTTCAATTTCATAAAATGACACTTTTTATTTATTTTTTATTTAATACTTTATTGCACCAACAATACAATGGGTGGACTTAATACTAAAGTATTCTCTACCAGTCAACCTCACAACATGGGAGAAACATAGGTGCGGGTCAGTATTTATAAAGTTGTAAGTATTATTTTCTATTGTCACTTTTGTTTTAACTGTGCGATATGCATATAATGGCCGAGAAACACTGTTTACAATGTGTATTGGCAAAACAACGTTTGCCTGGTCAGCTAGTCTTAAATAAAACAACATCGTATTTTTTTTCTGACAATATTTATTATTTAACAAAATTAATGTGCAAACGAACAAAATGGAGTCAACGTCAGCATAAACTATTACGAAAACATAAAACGAACATCACTACAAGAGCACTTAGCCGTAGGTGATTTGGTAATTATTTCACATTATTAATAGTAATTAATAATTTACAAACTAAATTTTATTTCATACGCTAAGCAGATAAAAAAAATTACAAAAGCAGTAAAAAAAGTTTATCGTAAATAGGTATCGATAATATCTATAAAAAAAAACATTCGAAAAACTATTTACAAATAGGTAATAAAATTAATTTGTCTTAATACTGCTATTATTTTATATTATTTAGGCAAGACGTGAGTGGTAAAAGGGCATAAATGTATGATAAACAACAGCAAAAATATGTACTATTTTACAAAAATTAATACTATTTTACTATGCAGTTAATATACATTGTCCGTAATATATTAAATCCTATGTACAAAATATACTTTTTAGTATATACAGGGTAAATGCTATATGCGACTGAACACAAAGTTAAAACAGCTCAATATTATTTCACAATATAAAGTGTCCAACAACGTAGCATTTACCCTACTCTAAAGTTTAAACGTTTTTGATCTCCTCTGGACCTCAAGTAGGTAGATTCTAACTACCTGTATTTTTCTATGATTACATACAGGTTTTTTTTTTTGTTTGACAACGCTCTCAATATTGTTTTATATATCGCACCTATGATTCTATAACGTCACTTCTGTAGCAGATGTCATTTTGCAGTAGAAGTGTTTGAAAATTAAAAATCCTATAATATGAAACAGCTTTTCTCTACTAAAGAAAACTACCTGTCAATAATTTACGCGGAAACGGAGAATACCCATGCAAGTGACAGTACCGCACCAAGTATACAACGGGCAGCTACATCAGGCATGTCTTCTGATATTTAGTTCAATTACGCCAAAAAATGCATAAGTGACGTTGTTGCTCCTTAGGTGCGATATTATAGACGTTAATATGCCGTTTACGAAAGGGTAGGTAAGTATCATAATTACCAAAATAACCAATTTTATTACAAAACGTCAACCTACGTAGTCGACCTAAATTCAAAATCAAGATTAAGGTCTAAAGGCAGACTTGGATGTAAAAATCTAAGAAGTGAAAAAAGTTCTGTTGTTCTAACGGTTGAATACAGTTAGCGTTTTGGCAGATTTATCTCAAAACTTGATTCAAGTTAATATTATGACATTTCATGACAAACTGATACGTTGGGTTAAATACGCTTGGTGAACCGTGGGCATTTGCTTATTAAGCAAGTGCCTCTGCCTACTCCGCTTTGGGATTAAAAGGCGTGAAGTATATTTCTTTTTCAATTTCAACGTACGTTATATAACTGAAAAACGCTGGTGCAATGGCCGCAAAATGATACCAAAACAACGTGATTAGTAAATATTAGTCACATAATTTTGAATCCTATCACAACCTTTCTGTGAACTTGATGCTAGCGTAGGATTAGTTCTTCAGAATTCCTACCCCATTATCTCAGACCAAACACAACTAGGTTTGCAAGCCGCGCAGGAACTTCAATCTGTCTCTTTTCAACCAAAATAATATTACATTTTAATTTACTTCTGGATCCAAACTGGTCTTTTAACCCACTTATTACTATCGTCGTTTTAAAACAACACCATTTTCTGACTTTACCAGATGAAGTAGATTTTTTTCAGTATTATTCCTAGGATATGTACTTAAAAAATGAACCTCACTACCAAAAATCTGTTTATTTGGCGACAATAATTTGTTCCCGTAAGAAGTGGGTTAATACCAAAAACCCTGAATAAAGAATTAATATTTTCTTCTCTTACTTCTTCACTCCTAAAAATAGATTATCCAATTTTTTGTCTCGTTTTATTGATGCAGGGGTCATCTAAGCTTACAAAATTTGAGCCCGCGAGCTAATTTGATCACATACATATTTGTGGGTAGTCATCTCGACCTATTCATTCATAACTCATACAGTGGGCTAAGTTAATTCTTTTGAACCCCATAAGAGACCACTAAGGAAGCAAAAATTTATCGATTTCTATTTCGCAGTTCAGAAACTACGTCACTTAAAGAGCAATTGAACCTACTTTTTGTTATTGATAGCATACTTAGCGCACTGTGGGCTAAGTCGACCACGAAGACAAAACGTATCTGCCCCCCTAGCACAGCGCTCCAAGAAATAAGTGACAAGACATGTAACCCGCTGCGATTTGTTGAAATTAGCTGAGTCGCACGAAGCGTGACATAGCAGCCAATCAGAGCGCGAATTTGTTCTATGTCATGTCTTTCTTGAAGCGCGTGCTAGGCCTGCTGGTCAATTCAGCCCGCGGGATCAAATTTTGTGGGTTAATTTGACCCTGGAGTCGTTTTGTATTACAAGTCAAGTTGTCTTTTGTTTTATCCGGTTATTTAGTGAATTATTATAGGTAACTGGTTCAGATTTTTTTATTTTTCTTTAGCATAGAATTAAAAGTTGAAGGCTCAGCACGAGTTTGCAGTAACAAGTTAAGCTTTGTACATTTCAAACAATATTGCTGTCACATTCTAGCGCTCTTCATTTTCACCTAGGGCGAAAGAGACAGCAACTATGTTTTATATGCAGTTTTTAATGTAAGGACCGTTATTAAAGACCGACCGGATAATACGGGGTGAACGCATACATATTTTTTCTATTCACCTGGAATAGTCCCGTGGTGACATTTCGACTTGGAACTGGCAATAGGTCCTATCTGATTATAAAAGTTCATGCAAATTTCAAACCAAAATGTACTAACTGACATAGTCAAACTAATCAAATTCGTATCACACTGACGGTTTTGATAGGACGTATTGACAGTTCATAGTCGATTTGCCCCGGTTGACTATATAGGGTGAGCATGAAATACCCTTTTATTTAAAAGTATGTGTCTGTAGACCCCACCGAGTTCATTTCAGCAGCTTTTAGTGCCTTCGGACGCAAAAAAAAAAACGGTCCCCCATTATAAACGTGACCAGCTGATTGTGCGTCGTTCTAAGAAGTCAATCTTGACGTTTCCTTATTCCTCCGTATTAGGATCCATTTTTCAATGGCACACGGGGTCAAATGTACATTTTTGACAGCAGTCATGTTGGACTTTTCAGGACGACGCGAGATTAAGCTTAAATTTTAGGCATCTTTATAGGGATACTGGAAACATTGCGGAAATGAATTAACACATTGAAGGACAGTAAAATAGACACAATAGATTTATTATTGCTATGACGGCTGTGGTCTTTCACTGTCCGCTAACGTGTTAATGCGCGATTGCACTGACCATAGCTTCAGTATGTAGTTTTTTTTTTGAATCACTATGAACAAGCGTTTGACCACCATCCTGCCTGATGTTAAGCAGCGATGTGGTCTACGATGGAGCACACTTGTTCAGTAGGTACCTATTCACCCGCGACTTGAAGACAATTGAGTTAGTTTGATATAATATGGAACAAGTAAGATGATTCAAGTATCATAATGTCAGCCCAAAGATGGACATAGGCCTTCGCAAAGGCGTACCATAAGTTGAAGTTTATCGTGCATAAAATCTAAATATATAAAAGGAAAAGCTGACTGAATGACTGACTGACTGACTGACTGACATATCAACGCACAGCTCAAACGGCTAAACGTAGACACTTGAAATTTGGTACGGACGTAGCTTAGGTACCATAGGGGTGCACTAAGAAAGGAATTCCTGAAATTCCCATGGGAACGGCAATAAACGGAAAAATACTTTTGTATGAAAAATCTAAACGGCTCAAGTTAGACGCTTGAAATTTGGGATGCAGATACTACTAAACTACGCGAATGAAATCGCGGGGCGTCCACTAGTC
>SJJU01010672.1:0-19171 GCA_012932125.1 Conopomorpha cramerella | reverse complement strand
AATTGTGAGATTTTGGACTTTACTTTTGCGATGTGTTCTATCCAGTTTAAATTGGTGTCCATTGTTACTCCTAACAGGGAACATGTTTTTACTTCATTAATATTGAGTTCTTTGGAGAGAGCTTTCAGGTTTTGTGGTGGTTTTTGATGCGGGTGGAATTGGATTAGCTTGGTTTTGTTGTGGTTGATTTGCAGATTTTGTAGTTTCAGCCAGGTTATAATCTTTTTAAAGGTGTTTTTAATTGTTGATATGGAGCTAGGGTCAGAACATTCAAAAAGTAATGATACATTATCGGCAAATATTATATTTAGGCAGTCTGAAGAGGAAGGTAAGTTGTTTATATACGTTAAAAACATTGCACACCCGGTGACGCTGCCTTGTCGTATAAACCAGTTTGTTATTATTTTATTTGAGCGATAGGTACATATTGAGTGGGGCGTTAATGTATTGTGGGTCTGTCGTTGTGAGGTGGAAGAATGAAGTTGCGTTTGTGCTGTGGGGGGCTGGTGGTCTTTAATTTGCTCTAGCTCAACATATTTCTCATTAATAAGTTAACTATCATGTCGCCCAATAATTATAAATCACAAAGCAACACACACATTTCTCTTATCTAATATTAAGTAGCTTATTTTTTTTAATACAATACGTACAATACCCAGATACACCCAACGAGCATTATAAGCTTCACCTAACCAGTACTTTGCGGCGGCGGAAATCGAACCCACAACACTCCAGAATAGTGGCAGATAAGATTACTACTAGACACGATTGTCGCCTTTTGGAAAAATATAATACCTACCTAATAAACTTAACATAATGCCGATAGAGTAAAACCTAAATTATGGCAAGAGATATGGGACGCTGATTTGATATTCACTTCTAACAACAAAACGCATTGTGCGTCCTATGTGCATAATCTTACTAAAAGTACCTAGTTAAAAGTATACTTATTATTAATATTTTGAACGTGAATGTGAAACGTGAACGGGGCCAATAATACAGGATGTCCTTTCCTAGCTTGGTCGTCACCAAGCTAGGAAAGGACATCCTGTATTTCACACCGTCGTGTGTGAAATGTCCGTGGATATTATTGTTGTTATATACCTACTAGAAAGAATTCTCCGGTCCTTATACAGGTTTACTTGAAACTCGACGTATTGCTATCATAACGAGATAGGGTAACTATAATGCAATAAATTTAACCACCCATATGTAGGTACGAGCGAAAATCAATGTTTCTTGAGTTATTGATTTTGAATGTATTCTCTATAATTCTAGAATTTATTCTATTTTTACTTGTGGAATGTAAGATTCTGCTAAATTCAAAAAATGTAAAGGACAAAAAAGGAGGACAGGAATCCCGAATCTTTAAAGAAATTTCATTACAAACGACGAAAAGCGTGTCTTATAAAATACTAGCTTTTGCCCGCGACTTCGTACGCGTGGCGAGCCTTTTATAAAGAGAGATCTTTGTCTATGTTGTAGAAAAGTTAAAAAAATGCGTAATTTTTAAATTATACTCTATTAATTTTAGTTTATTTTGACGACCTTCTGTGGTCCAGTAGGTCGGACACTTGACTTACACTCGTGAGGTCACGGGTTCGAGTCCGGCTACTGGACGTGTACCAACTGAGACTCTTTTTCAGAGCCAATGTATGCAAAGTATGAAAGTAAAAGTTTGACCACATGAAATCTAAAAACTGACCAAGTGCGAGTAGGACTCGCGCATGAAGAGTTCCAGGGTTAAAATTCATACAAAAACACTTGGTTTTTGGGACCCCATATTTTTTAATTGTATTCTTTCAGTATTTGTTTTTACAACGACAAAAGATATACAAATTCTGTGAATATTGACAAACATTTATCAAGTGTCTGAAAATGTCTTACTTTCACGGTTCATAAGATACAGCCACATCTGCATACAGTAAAATCATTTTTGTATTGGAGCCCCCTTATCTATCATAATTTTATTTTGAGTATTTGTTGTCGTAGCGGATACAGGAAAACATCACCTCTCAAAATTTCAACTGCCTACCTGTCAGTGTTGATGAGATAAAGCCTTGTTACAGACGGACAAACAGACAGCGAAGTCTCAGTAATAGGGTCCCGTTTTTACCCTTTGGGTACGGAATCCTAAAAAGAGTAGCAAGGATGGCTCGGTTGCTGGTGCAATCGGAATGAGCTACACAGAAAATTAAATGTATTTATGAAACACATTTATAAAATTTCCTTATAAACAACGTTTCTGATCGTTCTGGAGGGGCTGGTAAAAATTACCAGAGTGGATGGGGAACTTACGCGGGAGCACGCCACATACAACTGACCATGAGAGAAGTAGGGCTGTGGCAAAGCAACTCTCGCTATCGAAAGTGTTTGATCCTTCGACTTTCTTTCTTATCTCACGTATGCATCATAAAATAACCACTGTGAAAAATTTCAGCCTTCTAGTTTCTCAATTGTTTGGACTGGGTGATGATGAGTCAGTGATGAATGAATATGAATATAGAAAATGTACGTCCCTATTCCTCCACGTTCAGGACATAAGTAGGTACTCGTAAACAAACCACGCACAAACACAGCGCAATTTTAAATAGAATTCACGTATTTCCGTATTTTTTCTCGGTGTGTGTTGAAGGCGTCGAATAATGAAAGTTGCCATAAAAAATAAGTTCTTTCTTGGAGAAAATACAATGAACAACTACATAACAATTACTCTGAATCTGGGGCTAGTCAGTATTTTGTCATGAAAATGATTTTTTCTATTCCCATGAAGCTGTACATTTGCTAAGATATATTAAAAAAATTAAAGACTTTAACTCGCGGTAATTTATTTGTCTATACCAATGCATGCCCGCTATTCCCTTTACCATTGGAATTTTGGAAAATCTAGTCATGACTGAACTTAGCATTCACTAAAGTGTATGCATGTCAAATTTCAAGCATCAGGTTAGGATTTTTTCATCAATTTTCTTTCCACCAACTCCCGGTCCCGTAGGAATTTATATAATAACTTTATTTTGCTAACTCTGATTCCCATGGGATTTTTGCATTATCGCTTTGCAAGATTATTTTCCATTCATGAAGGTGCATGCATGCGTGGTTAATTTCAATAATTTATCTTACGCGGTTTATTTTTTTTTCATACAATTTTTTCTCCCGCAAACTACCGTTCCCGAGGGAATTTTCCAATATCGTGTTGAAAAAAGCTTTACGTTTACTAAGACTGTCCATGACGCTGTACTGGCACCTACCTTAATGTACGGGAGTGAAAGTTGGGTATGGCAGAAGAAGCATAAAAGTAAAGTCAATGCCGTAGAAATGCGGTCATTGCGGAGCATGAAAGGCGTGAAATTGAATGACACGATAAGGAATAGTGTGATAAGGGAAAGTTGCGGTTTGAAGGAAGACGTAGTGACCAAGATTGAAAAGGGCATGCTTCGGTGGTTTGGGCATATGGAGAGAATGGATGAAAGTCGATTGACGAAAGAGATTTATATGGGTGATGTAATGGGCGGGTGAGTAGAGGTCGCCCCAGAAGGACATATACAGACCAGATTGGTGATGTCCTGGCCGAAGGTGGCGTGGAAAGTACTCGAAACCGGAGGTCATGTATGAAAAGATGTATGAATGTAGATGAAGCGAAAGGGTTATGTCAGGATCGTGACAAATGGAGATCTGTAGTCTCTGCCTACCCCTCTGGGAGACAGGCGTGAAGTGTATGTATGTATGTTGTATGTTGTTTACTAAGATAGCGTAGAGAGCGAGAAGCGTACAATTTGAGCGGTTTCGATTTTTCATTCAAAAGGATTTTCACTGTGATAGGTATTCTTGTTCCCGAAACAATTTCGGTTATACCTATCATAGTGCACCCCTACGATATCTAAACTATGTCCTTTTTAACTTTTAAATGCCTTTGGCAACATTTAGCCGTTTGGGCTGTGCGTTAATGTAAATCGCCAGTTACTCCCTTAAAAAAATATAATGTACGTCCCTGTATCTCCATAGATAGGTATGATAACAAACCACGCACAAACACATCACAATACGATTCACGCATTTCAGTATTGTACTCGGTGTGTGTTGAATGTAAATAATAATTAATGTTGTAATAAATAAATTTAAAAGGCATTTTTTTTAATACATTTCATTCAATTTAAAAATGTTTCTGTCTCTGGCGCTTGTGCAGTATTTTTTCATTAAAAATATATTTCCCATTCCTATGAAGCTGTAAATTTCCTAAGATACTAAAAAAAATTAAGCCTCATACTCGCGGTATTTGTTTTTGTAAACAAAAGTATTCCCGGTTCCCATAGAAATTTTGGAAAATAGAGTCATGGTTTAAATTTGCATTCAGTAAGATATTACATGTTAAATTTCAAGCCTCTAACTTACGCGGTTTAGATTTTTTTATTCAATATTTATTCCGTCAACCCATAGGAATTTTTCAAAATACAGCCACAACTAAACTTTATATTTCCTAAGGTATGTGCATGATAGATTTCAAACTTCATATTTACGTGATTTCTCATATAAAAGTTTTCCGCTAACTCCCGTTCCCATGGGAATTTTCCAATAGCCTGTTGCACCTAAGCTTTAAGTGTACTAAGGTTTTTCAAACAAATTTACAAATTTCAAGCGTCTACCTTGAGCGGTTTAGATTTTGCATACAAACGTTTTATCCCGTTAATTGCCGTTTCCGCGGGATTTTCGGGAATTCCTTCCTTAGTGCACCCCTACGGTACCTAAGCTACGTCCGTTCCAAATATCAAGTCCTTAGGTTTAGCCGTTTGGGCTGTGCGTTGATATGTCAGTCAGTCAGTCAGTCATTCAGTCAGCTTTTCCTTTTATGTATTTAGATAGATTGGCCATGTTGTCACCCTATTTGTTAAGGAAATGGGTGACAGTTTCGTCGCGTTGCGGATTTTTTACAACAGAATTAATGGTTACTGCTACCGGATTTCGCGCACGCACACTTAGAGCGGATATCACGAGTAGATACTTATTATAGGTTCTCCCAAAACTATTTGTCATAATTTACCTTCTTAGGCCGATATATTCCGAAAGAAAAATCAAGCAACATTGTAATGGTTGAGGTGAATATGTCTCCCTTTAACACTTGCTATTAGAGTCAGTCAAAGCAGTATTCGCAGGTAAGTTTTACTTGAGTAGTACTTGGTTTACCTTTCAAAATGGTCGTGTAAATGTAATGATGCATGCAATATATCAAAAGTAAAAAAGGCGCAGTTTCTTCTTATCTATATATGTATATAAATATGTAGGTTTCTAGCTGTCCCGGCAAACATTTGTTTTGGCATAATAAGTTGGTTGGTTGGGAGAAATACAACTGGTAGATGCATATAAAATAGATAGTAGCCGAATCTCAGACCTGCTGAATACGCATATGAAATTTGGTGAAAATCGGTCAAGTCGTTTCGGAGGAGTACGGTAACTAACACTGTGACATGGAAATTTTATATATTAGATTGTACGACACAAAAGCGACAGTAAAACGGTTCCATTGAAGCATATAAGCAGCTTTTCGTAGGCCATTAAAATAACTACAATTCCACTTCGTTCTCAAGTAGGTACGATTCACGTATAATCATAGTAATAACTTACAGAAAAGAGAAATTCCCTTGTTCGACAAATAACAGGAAAGTACGAATCACGCAACTGTATTTTCCTTTTGTTGGAGAGTTTCATTTTTACGTCGAAGACTAGGTAGATTGCTACAAGGATCTTTTGGCGCGTGGCTAAAAAGTTCGCCAACCAATTTATGCTTAGGTACCTACACTTGTCATCTGTGTAATACTCAATATTATCATAACACAAGCATAAAAAAATCTAGGTGATTTATATTTTACACAATTCAAGACAGGTATAAATACACGAGTGGCAAAATATACATACATATTTAATAGTCAGTCCTCACGCGCCAAAAGAACCTTGTCGCATTGTAAATAATTATATTTATACGATCGAAGGGAGGCAGTAGACGACCTAGTTACCGATAGAATGGCGACATGGTACCAGGCAGTGCCGTTGTCACTAACATATTAAAGTTACGGTAGAGAATACACAACGTCGATACAATGTTACTTACTCTTTAGCTGTACAAATACAACTCTATATTAGACTAAATACAGGACAAGATAGGGGAGCCTCATTTGTAAAAACGTGCAAAAAGTCACTATTTTTGTATGAGAGCCATCCTAAATATATAATTATCTCTTTATTTTGAGATTAGTTGTTGTAGCGGCAACAGAAAAACATCACCTGTGAGAATTTCAACTGCTTACCTATCTATGACAACACTGAAGTTGCAGATCGTTTTTCATAAATTTATAACAGACCAAATTATCCTAAACTAATAATGTAAATATTAATAACAATTCATTATTCAACTAGCTATTCATACCATAACCTAATTTGAAGATAATATATTTTTTAAGTAGGATCTCTCTTTTATAAAAGGCCACGCCTAGTTTATTTAAATGTATCGACTAACTTGTATTCAGTTAATGATGCGTTATTGTTAGTGATAATAACAAACTACGAGTATTACGTCATTGGAAGCGTTAGTATGACATCTGGCTTCGGTGATCCTAACCAAATACTGAAGTTTAGTCAACACTCGACACGGACACATTAATTAGCCTTCTTATTTATTTTGAGTGTTTAGCCTACTTTAGATGGCACGTTGAACCGTGGATTCTAGCTCTTGTCTTGAAATAAGTCGAGACAAGAGCTAGAATCTAGACTAGACTAAGCCGATTTAGACTCTCTCATCGTCGAGCTAACTACTGCTTAATACTCGCTTTACTATACTGGTTCAGGGATTGGACGTTCGTCGTCCCAGTAATAGCCAATAAAGCGAAATCAAATTTAAAAAGGTTTACATTGACTGCTACTACCTGATCTACAGAAGAAAAGCCACACCAATACGCCATTCAAAGAAGACCGGCTATATTTTTTCGAGAAATTAAACCGGTGTAGATTCGATGCAGCCGCTTATACAAGCGGGACTTGAAAATACTTCCAACAGTACAAAATTGCTTCTACACCAGAGACGCACAGAATTAAACACGTGTTTCGACGATGATAGAGATTCGTTCTCTTTCTCTATTTAAAATAATTTGCTGTAGCAGAATCATATAAGTTTTTTTATACACTTCACGCCTTTTAATCCCAAAGCGGGGTAGGTAGAGGCACTTGCTTAATAAGCAAATGCCTACGGTTCACCAAGCGTATTTAACCCAACGTGACAGGGGGTTAGCCCATCGCCGTTATAGGTCAAGGCCTGTTCACACACCTTGTGGTGTGCGGGTTTCATCACGATGTTGTCTTTCTCCGTACGAGCGTTGCATTGCGTACATAGGCTCTGAAAAAGAGTTCCATTGGTACACGTCCAGTAGTCGGACTCGAACCCGCGACCTCCCGGTTACAAGTCAAGTACCGGACCAACTGGACCACAGACGCTTCTTTTTATAATCGAAATATACTATACCATTAGTCGTTGGCGAAACTTGTGCGTATGCATTGCAGTAGTCATTGAACCGAGGCGCAAAAAATAAAGCTAAAGGCAAGTACTTGCACAGTGGAAACTGACTTTGGCGTATTCGTATGATGTGCTATCGTGGTGATATAGACAAGTTGCCCGCAAAGCGGTAGTATTTAATGGTCGTACTACTCACAACGCTTAGATGACATTGAATAGTTAGTAAAATGTCAAATTATGAACTAACATACTAAGAATTACATGTGTTATCTTATACATGATACATCTCCTGTCAACTTTAAAATGTCTACTGATAATGTATAATCATGTGTTTCTGCCACAGTGACAATATTCCACCGTAAACTTGTTTCCGGTCAAATTGTTTGTTTTCATTACACGTTGGTGTTTGGCTTTAGAGATTATTTTCCTCCAATTAGCATGATCTTTCTTCACATTTTTCAAGCCCGCTAGCACAAAATGTCATACCTGTACCACATCATTCCAGCAATTATATACCTCTGCAACAAGATTCGACATCTGAATTCATAGTCAATGATTATGCGAGGGGCGCGAGTGTCTGTGTTACATTCACACCTTTACACGCCTAAGTGTACCTCCCTCCCTACCCTATTCTATTCTGAAACAGACATAATATTTCACCAAGCGTTTTTTTACATAATCTCTTTACGTGGTAAGTGGAGAGCTCATCGACATTTAAATTTTTAAGTCACTTCGCAAAAGGAGGAGGTATCAATTCGACGCATGTTTATCTTATGTTTGGTACCTCACAACTTTCGACTGGGTGAACCGATATTGAATGATTCTTTTTTTATTTGAAAGCTGGTGTTTGGCCGTGTGGTCCTATTTAAATTTAGTTCCGTTCTGACATTTTGACAAACATGAGAAAACTACACAATCTTAATGCTACTACTGGTTGAAGTTGGTACTTTAATTTTTTTTTTAAATTCTAATTTTAATCAACAGTTAAATACAAATAAAGAAATTAATTAAATAGTTCTTGAATGTTCCACGTAACAAGTACGTTATCCTTCCATTATTTATAGGTCTCTTGCACAGCGAGTTCAAACTTGCCATTAAAATTAGAACGATACTTATACGAATAATATTTCCAAGATCTATTTGAACCCACCGGAGCACCTGATATTGATGACCATTGAAAACTACAGTTTTCAATTACAAAAATTGGTAAAATTTCCTAAACTAGAGAATATAAAAAAAATAACCCCCGGCAACGGTTCGTTCATTTTGATTAATTTGAATAAATTTCCACCGGTTGTGGATGATTGAATTAGAAAATACTGGCAATTCACTCAGCATCAACGTGGACGTGACCCACTCGTAGTGCTCTGAGAATTCGTTATTTTCCGACTTCAAAGGGACTAAGTAAGTAGTGCATGTAATCCGCTTTGTTTTGATTGTAGAAATCAGGACAAAGCGGATTACAGGTTTCGAATGCAATATATATATTCTCGAATATATATATGGGCTGATGATGATATTGTTTTTATTCTCTGTGTTAACCAAAATACAATGCCCTGACAGGGTCCATGTAATGTGATACATTATTTTAATAGTGTAAGTTTATGTTACATGAAGCAAATAAATAAATATAACCAGAAAGTCTCTAAATATTATAAAGAAGAATTGTTTTTCTGTATGGATATTTGTAACGAATAAGCTCAATAATTACAGAATGCATATCCATAATTATTTCACTATTAGACCTTTCATCATGCTGCATTACATAGGCTATCTTTTATTCTGGATTCTCACGAAATCGAAAATATTTACCTCTATATATTTGACATGCTAAACCGGTAGCTAAGAAAAATAACCATACTAGAACTTTTCCAAACAAAAAACTATCTAAATTGTTTGGAATAAACATTTTGCGCGTGTTGTGCACTCGCAATATTGAATAGCCACGCGATCTGAAAGCGGAGCTATTAAAAAAATATTTTGGGGTTCGAAAACAAAATAACTGAAATAATATTTTCACAAAAAGGTTACTGGGAAATTTTTCTCTGTATCGCGCGGTGTTCTGGACCGTGAATTACAATAAAAATACTGACATATAACATATTGGGACTTCCCCGTTTAAATCCGTGGGTCGAGTTGCCTAATCTACAAGAAATGTCTTCGAGGCGAAATATCAATTTTAATGGAAAAAATGCACAAAATAGTCTGTTTGTATTCGACTATATCATTATAAGGAGTTACAATTTTATATTCTGTTTGTTGGAGAGCTTGTCTTCTTAAAAATGCCCGTCGGAGGTAGGACCCTGGAGAATAAAAGTCCAGGTCGTAGTATATTACGTAAATAATGGAGTCGTAGTAGACAAAGTACTTATTTTGCGCCAATTATTTCCTAAGTGAGGTAGGCAGAGACAGTCACCACGCGTGACCCAACGTGACAGGGAGTGAGCCCATGGCCGTTGTGGGTCCAAATAATTTGTATAATTGCTATTATTATAGTTGCTAGCTAGTTTCATCACGATGTTGTCCTTCACTGTGAGTGTTGCGGGACGTACCTACAAAGACTAAAAATAGATCACAACCTCCCGATTGTAGGTCCAATTAACACCACTGAGCCACAGAAGTACACAAAACTATTGAGACTATTACTACTAAATAATATACAAGTTCAAGTCGCTTTGTTCTGTCAATGAACAAACAAAGGTATTACTTACAGGTACATAATGATGTTGTTGTTTTATCGAAATAATAAACCTTACAGCGTACAATATTAAATCCAGAGTTATCTACGTAGGTACTAAACGTTTAAAGTGACATACACTTCGTTCTGACTTTGAACAAATATCTGCTAATTAGCTGTTAATAACTACTCATACAGTAATAATTTAAATCTTCTTTAATATAAGAAGGTTCGATTTTTTGTGCAGTTTGCAAAGGTTAACCCATTTTGTCATTTAGGTTAAAAAAAAGATAACCTAAGCCTAGGCTATATTTGGGCAGTTACTTCAAGTCTTAGCATCACCGATCCCACAGTGCCTGAAGATAAATGTCTTGATTAAGTGTGTCCTACCTGGAGCTGAGACGTGGACACTGCCGGCACGGCTGGCCCACAAGCTCAAACTTGCACAGGAAAAGTCTATGTTCGGCGTTTCTCTAAAGGATCGAATCAGAAACGAAGTGGTCCAACAGAGAACCCAAATCGTCGACATAGCTTATCGGTTTAGCAAGCTGAAGTGGCAGTAGGCCGGCTATATTAGCCATAGAACCGATGACTGTCGGGGCAAACGAGTTCTCGAGTGGAGGTCGCGTCTTGGCAAACGGAGTTTAGGACGCCCTCAGTCCTCATTTGGAGAGGCCTATGTCCGGCAGTGGACAAATATGGGCCGATGGTGATGATAAGTTTATGTTAGGTGTATATTTATAATAAAATTTACTTATAAATATTAAGGATATTTTTGTCTTGAAAACGAGAACTTTTTAAGTGAAGGTGGTGAGTAAAATTACGGTGTTGTCCTCTTCGTCTGACGTACCTGCTTAATTTAGTAAAGAAATATCTTTTGTTAATCTCCTTTTTATGTCTATTGTATTCCCATACAAAAGCACTACATGAGTCATACCACCCCTGGCCAGCTATTCCCGTCGTGGGGGTAGTGGCCAGGCGACCGAGGGAACTCTCCAGAGGATTGAGGGTTACACAACAACACCACTGCGATCGCCAACCCACCTACCAATGTGGGGATTATACGCATTTATCCCAAAATTTGGGGAATCATTGGGGTAGGCCTGCCTCCAGCAGTGGACATCATGTGGCTGATGATCAAATGAGAGCCAGAAGTTTATCCACACATCATTTCTCTATACATGGCAGGCAACTTTTTTTATTACCAAAGCAAGACAAGAGAAGATCGCCTACAAATTCTATACGTTTCAATCTATGTTACGTGGCCTGCATAATTTAATTTGCACAAACAAAAGTTTGCCGGTGTAATAAATTAGGCAGTTCGTGTGTTATCTGTCTTACACTAACGCATCCCTCGAGTGTAGGAGAATATATTTTGTTCTGCTATCTGTTGTACAAGGTGATGCGGAAATACCCTTTCAAGTCGGAGGCTACTCTTTTTGTATACCCTACTGATCCATTTCAGGTGGAGTCAATGAACCGGGACAATAAAAATCGTTTCTTATTTATTCATACAGAATGTAAATCAGTATGGGGAGGCCCATTTTTTTTTTGGTCGGGGTCATTGACATCTGCCGAAATAGACACAGCAACTTCTACAAATATCCAATAAATAGACTTCAGCTTAAAATGATAATTTCGACCATCCTTTGTGATTACAACGAAACCACCCTTTATAATTAGTTTCGTTTACTAGCGTTGATACCTTGTTCACGGTTTTCCATTTAACATTCACAGTTAGTAACAGCATTACCTACCGAATTGTATCGCTATCGTCAATCTTCTCGTCATTAAGAGCGTGGAAGCAGCTGCACTGCGGTTTGAGATCAATTCTACTAGTACACGAATCTATTTATCGTTGGAACACTGATGTATTGTTTATTTTCTTGGATCAAGTAGGTAATTACATTGTTTAAAAAACCAAGATAACTACTTACCTAAGTATATAGAAAATCTGTTAGCGTGGTAGAAACTTGAGTGGACTGGTAATTTATGCCACAGTGCAATTTATGTATTTGTTGTAAAAAAACTCTCAGTAGATTAGATTCTATTTAAAAATTTTCATAATTGAATATAAAATAATATGTACGAATATAAGTGCTTATGCTACTAACATTATAAATGCGAAAGTTTGGATGTGGGAGATGTTTGTCCTTCTTTCACGCAGAAAGTACTGGACGGATTTTGATGAAACTTGGCAGTATTGTAGCTTTTAAAGTAGAATAACATAATATAGGCTATAAATTATATTGAAAAAAAATCAGCGTTTGCCAGGTCAGCTAGTTATTATTATTATTCTGAGCCCAAGCAAAGGCCTCTCTCCCCTCCTTCCACGCCTTGCGATCGTGGGTGGCGTTCCACCATCCTTTTTCGTGAGACACAAGCTCGTCACTCCAACGCTTTCTGGGGCGACCAAGTCATCTCTTGCCATTTGCTGGTAGCCATTCGGTTGTTTTTTTGGCCCAACGGTTTGGTTCCATTCGGGCGACGTGTCCGGCCCAGTCCCACTTCAGCTCAGCTGACCTCCGAGCCATATCTTTAATTTTAGTTTTGGAGCGCAGTTCAGTGTTAGGGAATTAGCTAGTTATTATGTATATTATGTGTATTGTATATCTAATATATAAAATTCTCGTGTCACAGTTTTCGTTGCCATACTCCTCCGAAACGGCTTTACCGATTTTCACCAAATTTTATATGCGTATTCAGTAGGTCTGAGAATGGGCTACTATCTATTTTTCATGCATCTACCAGTGGTATTTCTCCCAATACACGGGGTACAAAGGCAACTTATTATGGCAAAACAAATGTTTGCCGGGACAGCTAGTTAGTTAAATATTTTTTTACGATTTCAATACATTGTATGTGAAGATAAATATCTAGTAAGGGGGTGTCGAAGAATCAGATATGTGAATATTTATTATTTGTCTAGGAACAACAATATTATAAGATATTAGCTAGATAAGCCTACTGTCATATATATAGGAAAGGAATTTTATTTCGGCATTTTTCCCAAGTTTGCAAAGACGTTTAATTACATATTAATCACATAATATTATTTTTTTCGCACATAAATAGTGTCAGGCTTAACAATAAATGATAGAGATAAATCGATGTTGATTCTGACCTCTATGGAAAGTAAAAACTATCCGATTTAAGTTACAACCTATAGCTAAAAACTACTACGTGTAGGCTCGAATAGGTTGTATTAGGTTTAGGTAAGGGTTATAATACGAATATAGGAATATATATATATGAAGTAAGCCGAATATAGATCACTAACACTGAAACTACTTGAAACCGCCTACGAACAAGAATGAATTGAAGACTATGTTGTGATACAGTTATAAACACACACAAAAGGTTGTTTTGCCCAAGGTGTCCAAATTAGTGCCCTTATCATCTGCCACGAGGCGCTACGAAGACAGTTAACGACCAACGTCCGTTGACAACGTGCGTGAACCTTCTTTAGTTAAACTTAGAAACATAGTTAACCGAAAATCCTTAATCCTTCCGAATCGTCAATACCAAATTCAGTTGCTAATTAATGTACAGTTGAAATCGGGTAATCCAATGAATTAATTTGAACCAATCAAACTAGAATTCAGTGTTCAGCCACAGATATACAATTAAACAACTCTAGAACCGTTATCCAATATTAATTTTATAATACGTCAGACCACGTTTCATCATTCTACGTCCACGGCTACCGACATCGATCAGTGGTAAAGTTTATAGAGTATTAAGTGACAAAGATTAATACCATCAATTTGTGAGCTCGGGTTAGGGAGCGCCCCCATACCACGGTTCTACCGATTGTGTACAATCGACAATCGCATAATTACATAGACAGAAATGAAATGGATCAGATAGCTGGAATCAAGGAAGATGAAGATGAATACAGTACAGAGTATTCAATGGATATTCACTCACTTGAGTGTATGTGTGATTTGTGCGAATATACGTAGAGTCGAAACTGATACTAAATAATGCGGAAGTGGTATTACAGATAATAACACACGTTCATAAACCTAAGGGTAATATTTTGTAGAAGTTATTGTAAGGATAGATTCCAAGCGGCCATAACTCACTCAATAATGTTACGCTGTGTAACGGAAGAAATGCAGTTACATACAAGATGTCCTACACAAGCACAGGTGCCTAACATAAGGGAAAATCCAATAACGCGTTCGAATAACAGCCACTGGCAGGTCGACGCAGGCCGGGACGCCTAGAGATGGGCAGTCGGATAAATACTCGAAGGATAAATACTCAGTAGAAAGATAAATATGGATATTTATCCGTATTTACTCGTTTACACTGAGTATTTATCCAAAACCTAGGATAAATATTTTTTTACGCTTGTTTTAATTAAATTCGTGATGAAAATTGATAATATGGGTGATGCAACGGGTCGGGTAGGGCAGAGATGGCTCCAGAAGGACATACATCATCCAAATTAGTCATGTCTTGACGAAAGATGGCATGAAAAGTACTCGAAACCAGATATTATGTATGAATGGAGATGAGGCTAAGAGGTATAAGGACATACCCGTGGTATCCAGGAACGTGATAAATGAAAATAGTCGGTATATATAAAATGTAAGTAGGTATAATATAAAATAATGTATCACGAACTCAGTAATTAGGTAAGTAATTAGGTACTGGACCAATAGGTATCAAGAAATAAGTCTATCATAGGTCAATGAGTATGTGGAAACATGAACAATTTTGAGTTGGAATGGATATCCGGCTCTATCCGGTTTACCGAACGATTAATTATTAGATTAATCACAGTCCGGCCGGATGTCTGACTATAACCGGATATCCGGTTTCTGGCTTGCTCGGTCGATTGTTCACGTCGATCTATAACCGGATATCCGGGTTTATCCGGTATCCGGCTTATCCGGCCGGTAAATCAGTCAGGATTTTCACAATCCAGCCGGATGTCACCCAATAACAGGATATCTGGCCCTATCCGGTTTCTGGCTTGCTCGGTCGATTTTTCACGTCGATCTATAACCGGATATCCGGGTCTATCCGGTACCCGGCTTATCCGGCCGGTAAATCAGTCAGGATTTTCACAATCTGAACGGATGTCACCTAATAACCGGATATCCGGCCGGATTTCCCCCGATGTCGGGATATCCGACGTACTGGTGGCCAATAACCGGATATCCGACACACTGCCGCCCAATAACCGGATATCTAGTCGGGTGTCGGTCGATAACCGGATATACGACATACTGCTGGCCAATAACCGGATATCCGACACACTGTCGTCCAATAACCGGATATCCGGCCGGGTGCGCCAGAGTTCATAATTTAAAGACACACATTAAAAACTTCCTTATAAAAGTAGCAACGTTTCGCGAAAGAGATATCTCGAAATGACAAGACAAGACATTTATTTTCTCTGACAAGCACAAATTACATACACATAAAAATTAAAAAATATGAAAAAATAAAATACACAATCACAAATGAATAGCCACGGTGTGGCTGTGCTTGTCAGCGAAGAGGAGACTCCAGCTCAGCATCAAGTCTCAGTTACTCGTGACGCTGGTCTTCCGTCTTCCGTCTCAGTGAGAGGGGCGATATACACCATAATTATAATAATACTAGTGGACTCGACAGACGTTGTCCTGTCTTAACTATTAATATGAATATTAACATTAGTATAACTTCCAGGGTGGCCTGTGCCCAGCAGTGGATGTAATTTTTTTCTTTTATAAGAACCTTCTCCTATCATTAATAAGCACAACAAAAGAAAAATTAGCGAAATCTGTCCACCCGTTCCAGAGTTATACCATGACAACGAAAAGTGGCATTGATTTTAATACATAAGATAGGCATTGATTTTTAATATATAAGATACATAGATAATATAATAATAATTACAATAATAAAATAAAACAGTTAGACCTACGCATACAATAAATGGACCATACAAAAATTATAATTATACTAGTGGACTCGACAGACGTTGTCCTGTCTTAACTATTAATATGAACATCTAGGGTGGCCTGTGCCCAGCAGTGGATGTCATTTTTTTCTTTCATAAGAACCTTCTTCTGTCATTAAAAAGCACAACAAAGAAAGAATTTGCGAAATCGGTCCACCCGTTCCGGAGTTATGACATGACAACGAAAAGTGGCTTTGATTTTTATACTTATAATAGATACATTACTTAAAAACATTAATTAAGTAATTAATTTAATAGTAATAAAACAATAAATAATTGTATAAATGCGCAATCAAGCGACCAAGTCAACGCCAATCCTGTTTTTTAAAAGAACTGAAGCAAAATATTTACTCTCACTTTGGATAAATACTCGAGTAAATACGAGTATTTATGGATATTTATCCTGCAGCGGATAAATACTCGGATAGAAACCCATCTCTAGTTTGTAGACAATGTGCAATAAAGAATTAATTGATAACTTCATAAAACAGTAATTTGTAAGGGCCGGAAAAGTTCAAATCTGGCAGTTCTTGAATGTCATAACCTTGTTACACCCATGATAAAGACCGAAAAACAAGGTACTACAATAAAACCTATCCTACCTGTTTTTCAGTCTCATACTCGTGGCGCCGAACCGTCGAGAGTGAGCAGGAGTAAGCTGGATCGAGGCCAGGAGCGTTGCTGAAGACAGGAAGTCGTGGCGTGATCTTTTCAAGGCCCTCTGCCCCTCTGGTGTGCCTTATAATCGCAACAACTTAGTAGTAGTTCGCAAAAAAAGCTTAACTGCCAACACTGACTGACTGTTTTCGCGAATAATAAAAGGGATTTATCGAGTAGGTATTTCTCTTACAGACGTGGCTTTGACTGTACCTACTTTGCACGTTTAATTCGTTGGGCAGATCGGCGGAGATTTCGAGTCGTAAGCACATATTTGTTCGGGCGTCATCGCTTCGATGACCGGCGATAGCTCAAGAGAGCGAAGGCTCCAATTCAAGGTATGATAAAATATTTACCTTCCGAACGTTTTATCAGCATCTACCTACTGAATACTGGGTATTTCGTATTGATTGGTGGCGAAGAGAATTTTTACATCCCAGCTTCTGAGTAGTGGTTAAGTATTAGCCGTGTGGTGACGGCGAATAGAATACATTTGTCACCACCCCAGCCCAACTTTTCCCGTCATGGGGGTCGTAAGAGGCGACCGAGAGAGCTCTCCAGAGCAAACCACAACACCACTGCGATCGCCAACCCGCCTACCAAGCGTGGCGATTACTGGCACCCTTTCACCCCAAAAAACGGATCTCATTGGGGGAGGCCCTCGTCCAGCAGTGGACGTTATGTGGCTGATGATGATTAGAGCAAGTTGCTATAGTTAAAAAAAAGCTCATTATAAGCAGCTTTAGAGTAGAGTTAAAATTGTAAGTAGAGTCGGCCAAATATCTGTCAGTTAACCTTCTTGTCATTCAATTCCAACATTTAGCCGTGTGGTGACGCCGAATAGAATATATGTGTCACCACCCCAGTCCAATTTTTCCCATCGTGGGGGTCATAAGAGACGACTGAAGAAACCCTCCAGACGACGGGACGGGACAATTGCGGTCGCCAACCCGCGTGGCGATTATTGGCATTTCCCCACAAACGATCATGGATATCATTGGAGGAGGCCCTCGTCCAGCAGTGGACGCCATGCGACTGACGATGATGATGAAATTCCAACCTTACGGTGGTACACATTTTCCTTGCTCCCTGACAATTTGAACTGTTCTATTATACCAATAATATATTCCGTTTGGTGTTATTCTAGCAGTGACGTAGGTAATGAACCTTACTAACTTAACGTCGTCATACAAAAAAGCTACAGTCAAAAATGTATTTTAAGTATTGCAATAATACAGAACATTTTTAATTAACTCTAATATTTATACTTCTTGCAATCGGAAGTTGTGATATTTATATCGATACACTAACGGTGAAGGAAAATATTATGAGGAAATCCGTACAGGTATAAAACAGTAACCTTGTCAACGGTAATGGATCCGTTTAATCGTAAAATGTGGGCATTTAGCGTAGCAAATGATAAAAGGTGTGGTATACATTATTAATAGTTCCTCTCTGAAAAAAATATATCAGTATTTCTTCAAAAAGGAGCAAACAGAGTATTTTTTTATAAACCATATATGTATCGTTGACAGGTGGCTAAATAATTTGTAAGTAAGGACACAATTTATGTTAATAATATATTATAAATATCCAAGTATTATGATGATAGATAATACCTAGTATAGCTGTCTAAAACTACTACAAGTGTAGTGTAGTGTTTAAAACTACGCAACCGTTTTTGATGCTGTGTAACACATAGGAGAAAAACATTGACAAAACAACGTTTGCCGGGTCAGCTTGTTCGCTATACATGTGTGTAAAAGGATCCCGAACAATGGTCTTAGAAACGTTTTTGGGCTCGCCAATATGAACAACTTTTATTATGGCGACAATGCGGGGAAATGTAAAACAATACAAGAATCAACAAACGGAAATCCACGAACTGCTACTCCGCACCATTGCTGCATGTTGGGTGCCCTTCTTCACGGACACCACTGCGACGGCTGACCGCGACGAGGTGGTAGTAGGAGTGTTTTGTAGGGCGGCGAAAGAGGTACCAAGTTTAGATATAAAAGAGAATAGAAGGAAGCAGTAACCTCTTATCCGGACCCTGAGGTCAATTGTAGCCATTTTTATAAGCAAAAAAACAACAACAGCAATAGGAAATAATGGTTTATTTTTTTTGCTCCGGGACCCCGGCTCTCATACTATGTATTATGGGAATTCTAATACATAGTAGTAACTTTTGACACAAAATCAAGAGTGATCATCAAGAAATAAGGAGTATTCAGCACTCACGCGTCTCAGATAGAAACACTGTTGGTATTTAACTCGTAATAAGTAAATCAATGCTCGCAATAAATCGATATTTTTTCGTATACGCTGAAGGAGTTCACAGAGGCTATAGAGGTTATAATAGGTTATTTTAGTTAGT
>SJJU01010669.1:0-27888 GCA_012932125.1 Conopomorpha cramerella | reverse complement strand
TTGCACGCCTTTTATGAATAATTTCCTGTGCATTTTATGTTCTGCGGTTACGTGTCGAAGCGAGGTTTGCGGAGCTCGTCGGTCGACCACTCTTGATTCGCTAACTATGTACATTTTAATACTTTTTATAATTGGACGTAGTTAGACGGGCCCGTTGGTGTAGTGGTCAGCATGTCTGCCTCTGCTCCATAGGGCCGTGGGTTCGATTCTCACCGCTGGCAGGTATTTAGGTGATGAGCTTTTAAGTACTTGTTGGATGTGTCTGGGTGTTTTATTTATATAAGTACCTATGTATTTAAAAAAAAATAAAGTATTTAAGTAAATATATCTCGTTGTCTGATTTCCATAACACAAGTGCTTTAGCTACTTAATATGGGATGAAGGCAATGTGTGTGTTGTTGTGAAATATTTATTTATTTATATAGTTAGATCATATTTTAATGAAACGCACACAGACGTTATAACTCAATATTGTTCACCGGGTATAATGTCGAGTAAAATAACAAAGTAGGCTCGAGCTTGTCTTTGACTATTTTCGCGCTATATACCCCGGTGAACCAATATGGACGTAGTAGTTACACTGAAAGGACTCAATCCACAAAAAGTTACTTCGATACGCTATTGACCCGCTATACATGTGGATTGAGTCAGGGTACATAAAATATAGGTTGTACTTTTTTGTGAAAATGTTTTTTTATATGATGGATATGTCTTAACTTAGCACCCTGGTATAGCTAACTCAATTTCGGGCAAAGTGTGGATTGAGTCCTTTTTGTGTAACTACATCCAACTCTGATCGACAAGCCACTAGCACGATGGTTCGATTCGTCTCCAACATAATGATGATGATGTAATAAGTGGACTTTATACTGTATTTTATGTAAATTAGATTTATTATTCAGAAACTTATAAATTAATTACAGTTTACACATATCCGCTAGTGCTTCGTTAACAACTTATTAATAGTGTCGACATGTCAAAATAATTCTAAAACTCAATAAATAACAGTTTTATTATACCAGATGTCTCGGCACACATTTTTTTTTTGCCATGGGAAGTCACATTTGTACCCCGTGTATTGCATGAAATACACCTTTTAAACGTTCCCTGGACTTCCACGTGTAATTCAAGACCAAAATTTGCCAAATCGGTCCAGCCGTTCTCGAGTTTTAGCGAGACTAACGAACATCAATTTTCATTTTTACAGGCTGACTTCGGGCTTATGATCCGGACCAACATTTTCTAACTCAGAAAATTGTAGCGAATCCAACAGTATAGTTGTTTTTGTGCCTGAGACATTTTAAATTTCTTAAAATGTATCGTTTTTTACCGAATATTTTCTTATAACAAAACTTTCATTTATAACAAAAAAAACTTTTTTCGAGAAAACCCTATAGCATTGAAATCGCTTTCATTTGATGAGTAAGAAAAGTTTATTCCGGGTCATGACTCCAAAGTCACCCGGCATATTTTTTTTTATCACTATGAACAAGTCAAGTATACGGAGTACAAAAAGAGCGTGCCAGATACCATAGGCAAGGAAGAGAGAGGGTGACGCGGCACTGCTACAAACAAATTACTATACCTAATATAGCAGAGGCGCGAATTTTTTTATTACATTTGAACATAAGCATTTGGTGTTTTATCTATGTTTGTATTTATAAGGAAGTAATAATATAAAGTCAGTTTCTGGCACCCATTGTACAGGGTATCCTAGTTTGAGGTCAGGTTTATTGCTGTATTTATGTGTATTGATTTAGTTTATTTATACATACTTATAAATATACCGTTCCGTTTAATCAGTCAGAGTAATCAGATTCGCGGGTTCCAATCTCTTTGTCGAAGAAAAACGTCTGTGGCAGATATTTGAGACAATGTAATAAAAGTAATTAAACTTATTTCGCAGCGGTTCCTTCCGAAACAGTCTAAGCCTCTGTGGACGGGGCAAGGTGTACAGTTCCCTTCGTGAGCTGGGCTGGAGCCCCTTGTGAGGTGTTCAGGAGCGGGTGTTTAGTACAGACGCCGCCAGTATAGGCTATTAGTACAATAACTGGAGGTTCCCGCTTGTTCCGGGGCTCAGCTCCGACAATAACGAATATCCCTTTGTCATCCGTTTCCTAATGAAAATAGAATCGAGAGCCTCCACTGTTGTTGTTATTATTAATGCTGTCGCCGACGAAAATAATACCACAAGGAAAGTTTCTTTAGGCCCTGAATCGCCTTTCACTGAAGATCTTTACGTCCTTTGTCTAAAAACTATTTCGTCTCAAAGGCAAAATCCGAAGGAAAAAATAAGATAAAATTAAATAATAAATACACTTCACGCATTTTAATCCCAAAGCGGAGTAGGAGGCACTTGCTTAATAAGCAAATGCCCACGGTACACCAAGGGGATTTAACCCAACGTGATAGGGGTTGAGCCCATCGCCGTTATAAGGTTCACGCATCTTGTGCCTGTTTCATCACGATGTTGTGCTTCACTGTACGAGCGTTGCGTTGCGTACATAGGCTCTGAAAAAGAGTCTCATTGGTACACGTCCAGAAGCCGGACTCGAACACGCGACCTCCCGGTTACAAGTCAAGTATCCGACCAACTGGACCACATACGCTCCTAAAAATAAGATAGCAATCTTCATTGTGAATTTTCACGTAGCCGACACCAGACGAACCCTCTAGATTAGCGCTAACACTAAACATAAACTTACTTAGTTAGTTCACTTGCTAATAACGATAATGTGTCACTCGCTACGCTCCAATTTCCTTCGCGTTCAAAGGTCTTTGACTAGCAATTTTTTGTGCCATCCAAAGGTTGATCATGTGCTAAGTGGTGCGGGACGCGTGTCGTGGCGGTGGCGTGGCGAAGGGCGGGCGGGCGGAGGAGAGACGGCGGCGCCCCACTTCCCAGCGGAGGCGACAATAAGCGCCGCGCTGAGTTATGATCCGATGAACGGAATACACCTAAATCGACTGTACCTACTGCTCGTACACTATTATGCTATTAAGTATTGGCTATCACAGCAAAATACACGACAGTTCGATAGGGCTTCGACCAGAAGATGCATAAAATAGGTATACTACTTGCATTTTCTATTAAAAAAAAACAAAATTCGAAAGAAAATATTTACATGGCTTCACATCACACATTAATTTGTCACTCTAATTTAAAAACATAGCAAAACGCGTTGTCAGTATTAAAACCTAGCAATGGACAGTCCCTTGTTGAAATGTATAGGTACATCATACATAAAGAAAATTCTGCTATAGACTTGAGTACCTCTTCTGTTTTTTCATCGGTCAAATAATAGATAATAACTTAATTAAGTTTAGGTTATAATATAACCTTCTTAACTTGTAGTACCTACCTCCGAGAGGTACGATTGTTACCTATAGTTTTCTTTTATTTTAGGTATAAGACTTTAGCTCTGGTGGGCTAAACCGCCCAAAGGCAATTAAATTTATATTGAACTTCATTATTAAAAAGGTACGGATGTTTTGATGAAATAAAAAAGTTGTGTGGTTTTTTGAAACTACAGTAAAATTGAAACTCCCTACTCCGCGGCCGATTGTAACGCGACATGCAACACACACACGAAAAATAAAATTGTATAATGTACCTATTTAGTAATTGAATAATGTATTAAAGTGAAACTTTTATTCAAATCTCGTCTCAAACTTTTTCGTCTGTGTGTTGCGTGTCGCGTGACGGTCGGGAGTTTCGCTTTTACCGTGGTTTCGTAAAACTACACAACTTTTTTTATTACAAACACATTCACATAATATAACAACAACAATACAACATATATTGCACCAATTCTGTCCATCTTTTCAGATACAAAAAAACCTGAATGTAACTTTGTACTTGCCATAAATGTTTCGTACATACATACATACACTTCACGCCTGTCTCCCAGAGGGGTAGGCAGAGACTACAGATCTCCATTTGTCACGGTCCTGACATAGTCCTAAATGTTTCGTATAAGCGTAAATGTTAGTGGAATTGGGACTCATGAATTTCAGGCTGTCACAGATTTGTTACTTTGTCGCTACACGGCGGCGCTTACCGGCGGCGGCGGCAGCAGCGGCGGCGGCGGCGCGGGTGCAGACAGCCAGCGCGGAGCGAGCGCTTCCTCCGTAGTGACTGCTGCCGGCTCGTTACAGCCGCTTACAAAGTCGCAATGAATACTGCGCTTACATAAATATATAAAAGGAAGGAAGGAATATCCGTTTCGTGGAATAGTTTGTATCGACACTATACTATACTTCGAAGATGGGCAGGGAATTTCTTGTCAGTTCTTCTCTCCATGACAAAACCGATTTCCGAACTAATGGAGATTTTTCCACGCGTTGTTTCTTCTTCAACTGTGTAATTACCCGATGTTTTTCCGGGTGGCGAAGTGCTCAACTGTTATATGCTTGAAGCCTTCCGAAGACCTCTCTAATACGGCTCAATATCTACTGACGAATCTGCAGACAGGTCACTTGTCTCAACGAGCAGGCAGAAGTAGGAATTTCATATTAAATTCGTCCACATCTAATGAAACCTTTTTGTCTAAACTCACATGACACAGAATGATTTCCAAATATGTAAGTCCTGTATAAGAAAGAAAGTACATTTACACACATCAAAAGTGTCTAGGGATCAAGAACATTTTTAGGTCTAAAAAAAATCTAATTTATTTAAATCAAATCTAAAGGTCTCCTACCTAATTCCCCATGCCTGTATCAATGACTTATCACCACATTTTGAATAAGTTATGAATGAATTCAGTTTTTGTAAAATATATTCTTGATTGCAATCTTCTAAAATGTACTTGATCCCTAGACACTTTTGATGTGTGCACTAAGAAAAGCATAATAATAAAATGAATAGCTACCTAATTACACATACGCTATCAGTGCGGCGGCTGCAATATCCTGTAAGACGGCGGAGATAGCTGCAGCGAGCAGCATTAGTTACAATCAGGTTTAGTGGGCGGCGGCGGGGTGGGCGGGCGGTGACCACTGTGAAGATGGATGAAGATGGAAGAGGCCGATCGGTTTCCTTTGCAACAGTGGCGGCAGTTTGTTGCAATGGATTTATTGCGTGCGGTCCGCCGCCGCCGCCGCCGCCCTCGACTGCTACTGGATACCGTAGGACAAGTTGTAATCGGCTTTTGTTGAAAAGAAGTCACAAATAGGCAGAACACAGATGAACAAGAATGTCCAACCATTAATGTAACATGCTCTGGCTGATAGCGCAAATAATCATCGAAATCGGTCATTTTTGATGATGATCCATCCATGTCATGCACATCACTATTCTCGATAGTGTACGAAAAAGAAAAACGTTCTTAAGCAAGCGTTTGTACACAAATAACATACAACTTATCCTACTAATATTATAAACGTGAAAGTTTGTATGTGTGGATGGATGTCTATTACTCTTTCACGCAGAAAGTACTGGGCGGATTTTGTTGAAACTTGGCAGTATTGTAGCTTATAAGCTAGAATAACATATAGGTTATAAGGTATTTTGGTAAAACAACGTTTGCCGGGACAGCTAGTACATAATGAAATCTAGAGCAATTCGTAGTTAGATACGGCAACAGTGCTCATTAGAGAGCCAAGACCTGATGAACAAAACAAGTTATATTTCCTGTTCAGGAATGTTTATTTAATGGTCATCCGCTCAGAGGGCAGAATACGCGAAAGGAGATAAGCACTTTCCTGTTGGAGATAAGTGCTAACTCCCCTAATAATTCGATTTGTGTGAGTTTTATTTGGTAGAATCAACGAAAGCTCAGTTTGTATCTATCCAAAAAGGTTTGTCATAGGAATACTAACATATGACAAACCTTTTTGATGGGGAAACTGCTGACCACACAGTTTCACGAAAACAAATTAGTTAAATTTTACATAACATACACCTGTGTCCTGAAAAAAATTAACTCTATATTGTTCACCGGGTATATATGCACGAATATAATCAAAGACAAGCTAGAGCTTACCTTTGTTATTCTACTCGACGTTTCGACGTGTCGTTGAGTACAATAACAAGAGTCTTTGATAATATTTGCGCCTATATACCCGGTGAACAATATTGAATTATAATGTCTGTGCGAGTTACATTAAAAAATTATCTAAAAATGTGTTCCGGTTCAGTTTCTTTATTTGGTTATAACTTAACTCGGTGAGTGTACAAAACCTTTAGGTAAAAGTTGCCTCTTAGGTCGTTATCAGCCCGACAGTTCGGCTTTTGGTGGAGAAATAGTAGGGGTATCGGTGATTACTTTAGGCCTGACAGTTGTGGTTTAAAAGGACGAATAGTATGGGCATTGCATCGGTGATAGGTGGCCAGCCCATCGCCCTAATCCCTTTTGTACTTCGGACATCCCTTTATGTCGTGTATTGGAACAAAATATGTTGTTACATACACTTCACGCCTTTTGATCTCAAAGCGGGGTAGGCAGAGGCACTTACTAAGCTAGCTCCCAAGCTTATTTAATCCAACAACACAGTGACAACGGGTGAGCCCATCGCCGTTATAGGGTTCACACACCTTGTGGTGTGCGGGTTTCATCACGATGTTGGTCTTCACCGTTGCGTTGCATACGTAGGCTCTGAAAAAGACACGTACACGTCGAGTAGCCGGACTCGAAACGGCGATGTAAGTCCAACCACAGACGCTAAAAATACGTTGTAATCGTTTTATAATCTCAGAGCAACACGAGTTTTAACTTTACAATAAAATATAGCGTCTGTAGTCCAGTCCGAGCCTATGTACGCAACGCAACGCTCGTACGGTGAAGGACAACATCAGGTGATGAAACCCGCACACCACAAGGTGTGTGAACCCTATAACGGCGATGGGCTCCCTCCCTGTCACGTTGGGTTAAATACGCTTAATGAACCGTGGGCATTTGCTTTAGCAAGTGCCTCTGCCTACCCCGCTTTGGGATTAAAAGGCGTGAAGTGTATTTTTTTTTTTAATAAAATATACTAGCCCTAGAATGAAACCTTGTGGTCTATCTGTAGTCCTCTATACGTAGATTAAGCTCTTGAACCGATTAAGAAGTTGTCCTCCTTGAGACAGGACAGAGAGACGCACGTGCTCTATCTGGAGAATCTGGAGCGCGCGAACTTCACAACACACACAACTCTTAAGCGCTTTGAAGTTTGAAGCGAATTTGCTCCCACAGGATGTAGGTCCGACGATAATCCGACATGTATCTTTTGTCGCGTGAGAGCTGAGTATTTATTGTAGTTTCTCGCCACCCCTGTACTCGTATTTCTCAAAAACAATGCTCCGGTTTACAGTTTAGCCAAATCAGCTGCAGTCAGAAAAGCTGACTGGATGACTGACTGATTGTCTGACTGACTGACATATCAACGCACAGCCCAAACGGCTAAATGTAGGCACTTGAAATTTGGAACGGACGTAGCTTAGGTACCGCAGAGGTGCACTAAGAAAGGAATCCCAGAAATACCCACGGGAACCGCAATTAACGCGAAAATCCTTTTCTATGAAAAATCTAAACCGCTCAAGTTAGACGCTTGAAAAGGATGCATTTACTACTAAACTACGCGAATGAAATCGTGGGACGTCCAATAGTTATATTAAAAGTTTAAAACCCGATGAACAACGAAGGTAAGCTGAATGCTTATCTTTGGTTAATCTTCGCGCTATACTCATAATACCCGTTTTAAACTTTTAATACAGTTTAGCCATGTTGTATCTCTTGGGATAGAATTGCTGTAGCTCCCCATAGCGCTCTATAGGGCAGACGTGATGGGCAAGGGAAGCCATAACTCAATGCCAGGATGCTGTCAAAATATTGATGACATAATAAACCATATTAATAACAGTTTGCAAACTATTCCTGCATAAATTTACACGTGTAGAAATTAATCTGATTTAATATGCGTAAGTTATTTTTAACTACCTACCAATAATGTAATGTTCAACAACAATACCGCCCACTATAAACGGCAAGTTTACAATACGAATTGACATTCTATTATATTGTATGAGTAGGTAAAGAAGTCCCCCGCACTAAACACTGCGAGCAACTGACATCAGAAAACTTTTTAAAGCTGGAAACTATTCTGTTTGTTTGAAACTTCATAAGCCGTGATTAGTGCGCGGCGGCAGACGCTAAACACTATACAGTGTCGCGCTTTATTGGACCGATTGTTGAGCAGGAGTGCGGGGGAGGTCACCCGGCATCAGCCGTGCCCGTGCGGTGGGCGCGGCGGCGGCGGCGCTGCGGGCGCGCCTCGCTCGCCAACTGTTGAAATGAGATAGTTCCGGTAAGTTGCGAGTTGCAACTAGTTGCAGAGCTGCTTTCAGTTACGACGATCGGATAAAGCTCATTCAGACGTGAGCTCGAGATTGGACTTAGTATACAGTTCTCTTACAAGTCACTGCACAACATTATTGCAAATTATATGTGTGTCG
Source organism: Conopomorpha cramerella (assembly GCA_012932125.1). Lineage (NCBI taxonomy): Eukaryota > Metazoa > Arthropoda > Insecta > Lepidoptera > Gracillariidae > Conopomorpha > Conopomorpha cramerella. Next base: position 19,451 of record SJJU01010669.1, on the reverse strand, counting down.
AAGGTGCTCAGACACACTTCATCCTCTGACGTGAACGGTATGTTGGCGCTGATATCATGATTTTCCACTACGGTAAATAGAAGTACGACGATTCGAGTTAACTCCGCCCGAACAATACTTTAAAAAACTTCTTACATCACATTGTTACATCTACTCACTATACGGACGACCAATCAGCTTATCGGCAGCTTAACTAAAAAATGGTCATCAATCCATTGACGCACTGCATTTAGAGGAGCCGTGCTAAGATCCTCTCGTTTCGATTGGATGATTACGTGAATCATGCAAGACCAATTAAAAACAATCATAAAAATATCCTAAGTTCAAGATGATAAGAAACAGTGTGCACCTTTCCGAAGATGGCAGACTGCAGTCAGTTGACGCTAGCCCGAGTTCCTCCGGGAAAGTTGCAAGACAAATACGAGCTCCTTCGTTCTCATTCAATGCTCACTGAGAATAATAAAATTTCCTTTCACGGACGTCGCTTTGCATACAGCTTTTCTGTTTCAAAGCTTTAATTTATTTTTGTACTTACTATTTTTCTTGTGTGCAATATCAATGTCAGGCCGCGTTGTCGAGATCGGAACTGCGAACTGATTAAAATTGTTTTTCATTTAAATTTCAATTTTCTCGGAAGGTCAACATCGTACAACTACTTCCGAGACAAGTTCAAGGGCGTTGATACTGTCAGCCGTCTCCTGGCGCAAATGAAAGCTAATTTGATTAGTTAATTACCGCGGTAACTCCGCAATTACTTACCGAATAGATGGCTACAGGTAAGTACCAGCGTCGTAAAGTAAGATTACTGAAGTGTCAGGGAGCTGGCGAGGGAAATAAAAAGCGTCTGTATTTTGACGTAGCTCTACTACCTACCAAATGGATGATTAAGAAAATACGATGTACTTTACAGCTTGCTAGTAATGGCTGGAGATCACAAACTGACGAAATAAGACGGAGAAATTTAGGGGAAACCTTCCCGAGCATGTGCCCCACCTATTGTTGCACGTTTCACACGAATATCGGGATAAAGCGTGCTCCTCTCTCGGAGCCACATTTACATAATCGAATCACCATAATATCTATTACGTAACCACGACCTGTCAATATCATGATCTTCCGAATGTGTTGTCGGGGGCGCGGGTGATGGATGAGGGAGGGAGGGTTGCTCCTACCATGGACAACTGTGTCATGTTACAAGTTGCTGGGATTTTTTTAACAGATTTAAGGGTATTTTGTTGTCTAACAAAGTAAGGTAAAAAATTTCATTATCACCAGGCAGGCACTGTCTGCCACAAAGATACGAAACCACGCAGTACATCGTCGATGTGTTGTTTTATTACATTTTTGAGGTCAATAATATGTTATTGTATATGTACGGTCGATTAGAAAAGAATGTGGACTAACAGTTTTGACTACATTTTATGTTACTAATCATCTTCTATTATATAAAAATGAATTGATGTTCGTTAGTCTCGCTAAAACTCGAGGACGGCTGGACCGATTTGGATAATTTTGGTCTTGAATTACACGTGGAAGTCCAGGAAAGGTTTAAAAGATGTATTTCTTCCAATACACGGGGTACAAAACCGACTTCCTGTGGGAAAACAAACGTTTGCCGAGACAGCTAGTAAATAATAAAACAAATTTTACACATAAACTAGCCCAAACTAGGATACCCTATACTATATGGGTGCCACAGACTGATACACTTACATAAATACTTTTAAATACATACATAGATAAATACTGTCTTCTCTAATATTGTCTTAAAAAAAATAATCTTCTTGTCTGATGATATAAGCATATGAGTTTCAGCCTTAGGGTAGGACACCAGACTCTGGCGACTGTACAGAGTTTTTTTTTGAAGTCTGTACACAATCTTTTTATGCCCACGGAATCTTTTTTTATGGATACTGCTTCACATTACAATACAAGCATAATCAAAACACCTAATACAAAACCAAGAAAGGGTAGAAAAGTATCCAGGTGTGGTTATCGAGAAATAATCTTGTATATTAAGAAATCACGCGTCTTCCTTAAAGAGTTACCTAGTAGTACATTGTTACTCACGCCGACGTCATTGGCTGGCGAAAAAAATATGGACAATCTCGAGTTACACAGTTTCGTAAGTGGTTTAGGCGCAAAAACAATAGTCCTTTTGTTTACTTCCCCATTTACTATATTGGTACACGTAGATCGATCACCTGCTGCGTCCGCCGACAGCTAAGAAGTTTGTTTGTTACTTAGAAACAACTTTTTGGACACCAAAACAGCTGTAGCTTCATGCAAACTGAAATTACACACATCAAAAGTGTCTAGGGATCAAGTACATTTAAGAAGATTGCAATCAAGAATATATTTTACAAAAACTATTGTTCAAAATGGTCATAAGTCATTGATACAGGCTTAGGGAATTAGGTAGGAGACCAATCCAGAAGATGAGATTTGATTTAAATAAATTAGATCTTTTTTAGAGCTAAAAATGTTCTTGATCCCTAGACACTTTTGATGTGTGTATTAAATCGTACATCAATTAGTTGAACTACGTATTTGGATCTGAATAATGTTGAGTGATATTCCTGTGGATGTGAAACTTTTACTGCTTCTGAAGTGATTGTAGAGTCAACGACTGTCTGGGGCCCAGATTTTAGAGTCCCTATATGACTAATCATCAGACACACAAAGGGAACTAAAGCCCCACGACTGAGTTATAATGCAATTATTTAATAGTTGCTGAATGGTAAAACTTTTGAATAAATATTTGCGTGTATAAATATAATATGTATTTGGTTCTTTGAAATGGAATGAAAAGTCGACCGACTCGCCGTCTCTTTAACGTTATGTTTTGTAATTTTAGTCATTCAAATACGTACCCTCTTTAACACTTCGACTCATTCATAGATTGTAAATAATAGTTTAACCTAATAAATACGTTTTCAATTGATTCTATTTTGAGATGTATTTAAATACCAATTGAAATCGCCAATATTTTATTATCACCGACCGTCATTGCACGAGTTTTCTTTTAGTACAAAAATACTAGGGTAGCATAACAAGTCCGGAGGTACGCGGTGCGTGCCGCGGACAGCCGCCGCCGCCGCCACCGCCGCCACTATCAGCGTCTTCGAGACACAGTAATAATTAGCAGTCAGATGCAGACGCACACCAAAGACACAGTTAATTTGGAGCAGAAAGTAAATTATCTCAAGCTACCTCAAAAAATATATTTATAAAATGATCCGTCAGTTTGTTTTCTAATTTCACGTAATAAATAAGATCTTATTTATTTACTCTCCAAAATGCTTTACGATAAATTAAAAACACTGTGAAGAACCTCACATACCAAAGAGTGTGTGAATCCTACGACGAAGATGGGTCCACCATATATTAAATGGAAATTGGTGAGAATTTGCTTAGCAAGTGACTTGACTAACTCTCATTTTGATTACATTATAAAAAGATAGATAGATGAAATTTATTGTATCATTCGATTATTACAAAATTTCAATAACAAAACACAGATATAACCCCACTACTATAAGTTGACTGTGTAACTATTTCACAGTGAAGCGTTAGCTACTTGGAACAAAACAAGGAAAGACAAAGCCGATGCACCTTACCACCAGCCTCCGAACCAATAAATATTGAGCTGATCTACGTCCAATGACGCATACAATGCGGGGCCAGTTTAAACTGGTAGTCCGTTTTGAGCCGAGCACGAGCCCTGAATGGCATGACGATGTCAGTATTCTTGCGCGGTAATGAGGTTCCGCTCACATCCGGTGCCAATAGCACACATCATCGTTATTCAAACATCAGGTGCTGATGCTTCCCTCGTGTATTCACGCATTTACACCACCATTAAACATAGGTTAAAGCTCTTATCTCATCATATATTTTGATTGTAGTAGAGTATGTTTAAGGAAAAGTGAATATAGGACTTCCACAACTAAACACAACACACAAAACTATGTACTGGTATGTATGAGATATCACGTCCCGTGGTGATTACGAAGACAAATTGGTTGTAGATGTGGAATAGATTGTCTGCCTACTCCTCTGAATGACAGACGTGATATTGATTTCAATGAATGAACCCATGGAAGTTTTAGCATTGAATGCGGATTACACAATCTGGCAGTTCACACTAGAATAGTCGACGCAAAGCGTTTGGTGCTCCGGGTAAATTAAATGTACACCTAATATGGACCTGATATTATGTGTAGATATATAAATACGTTTTATAGATTATTACGTTACGTTTTATATTCCCACATGCTAACGGCCGAGCGTATCACGCGACCCACCTACAAAAGCGTGTGTCTCTGCATTTTATGAACATTTTCATAAGATTTTTTTGCCAAAAGTGATATGATATTACAGAACAGCTTATTCGCAGATATTACCGTTATTTTTAACAGCACTTTTATGTTCCTATAACTTGTGCCGGATGTTGCACGTTCCAAATCGCGCGCGTCACATGTCCAGCACAAGCTGAACCCCGGCTACGTGTTCGTTGCCCTGCACCAAGTACATCAACAATACATTTTGTGTTTAGCAATAGTGTCGAGCAGTTTACTAGCCATGTCAAAAGCCTTGGGGTGGGTTCAAACTTTGACTTATGTTCTGGCATCGGACCAGAACCCGGTATCTTTAGACGGAACACAACGTATTAACTGTCGCAGAATTTCACTTCCATCTCACTCTATGCGCTGGTGAAAAACGGAACAAAACACTGAAAATAATAATATTTTCGTGTGTAATACACGTTGTATTTGAAGGACAGATAGAACTGTGCAAAACGTGTGTGATAGAGCCCGGCTTGTTTTCCTCTAACTGCATATAATGGTAGCCGGCAGTTCCTGAAACTAGGGGAATGTGTAAAATGCATTTTGCCATTCACAACATACATGCGTTGTCTGACAGTGATTTCCAACACCATTTGAGCTTTCGCTGGCAGCTATCCGCAGTGGTACGGGAGACCAAGTGTATACTGAGGCACATGTCTGTGTCTGTAGGAACTTTTATCCTAAGTGCACTTGTCAAATGCTATAACGGTGATGGTGATGTAACACTGAACAACAGGCAGCGCTCGCCGGCCGAGTAAAGTTCTAGCGCAGACCACTTGTTATCAGATTGGATGTGTCATTTAACTGTGTGATGCTGTTGGAGTTTACACTCCAATTTCACCTGAACTTGAGAGTTTTGGTCTCGAAATGTTCCTCCTCTTTTCGCTTTACTACATGCATACTTAGTCGCCAAATTTATGAACTATATGAATTGGATGAGGCGAGGAGGATATGTCAGGACCGTGACAAGTGATTATGTGTAGTGTCTACCTACTCCTCTGAGATAGGTACAGACCTGAAAAGTATTTTTGTATACGTAGGTATATTATAAGGACCCTCGCCCTTCACACATCCACAAATCCTGCTCAAAGGGTCATAATATGCTCAACCATTCTTCTAAGTATTTCTTTTTCTGAAATAATAGTATACACAAGTATCAAGTAACCGACTTGAAAGTGTTTAATATTGAATTCTGAAACATTTTTAATATTCTTTTGAAACCTCGCCCTGCTGGGAACTCCACTGACTTGGTACATCAAAGAGACTGCCTCATACCTACAACGAGCTCCGATACAGCTAGCTCATTCAATACCTGTATTGTGTTGAAAAAAGTTAAATAGACTACCGATACCAATCTCTTTTAGAATTGCTCCAATCCCTTGGCACTGTACTGAAATACATTTTAATCGTTTATGGCTTCAAAGAAAACTTGGCCACAGGGGCCAAGGGTTTTTTGTTTTCACCACTTAGGTAGTAGTACTGTGATGTACAAGTTGATAAATTATGACAGATTCCTGACAGAAGAATTCCTGCAGTTTCAAACTGAACTTCGGATGGATTCTTAGACGGAAAACCGATGCGTCGTATTCAGAAAAAACCTAATTATATACTTTCAGGTCACCTATTAATAAAGGTACCTACGTATCCAAATTATAAGCACCGTTTCGGAAATTATAAACTATATAGACGAGTTTAAGTGTCTTCACCGTGTACTGTATGTGTCGATTGTTCTTGAAAGAATTACACGACATTCTTGTTTCAACAGTCTTTTTTTTCTAATTGAATAATCCCGACAACTTGTCCCGGCCCATCCGTTGACTCTGGAATGTCAATTTTGGAGCGAATATCAGCATCCAAAGAACACAATCATGGAATTTTGCGACGAAAAATATTCCCGATTTTTTTATGTTCCAGTCGTATCAGAGTTAACAGTTAACAAATATTATGAGCTCGGTGTCTTATCATTGTATTTCTACGCCAGGTTTCAGCTTACAGTGAACAGTTGGTATGTTAACTGACTTCAGTCTTAAAAGATGTGAGGAGTATTTCATATACAGTGTGATGTGATGAATACGTAGCGGCGTTCTGTCACATATTAAAATTCCAGACCGTGTCCCGATTCTCAACAACATGTAACAGTCTGGTATACCTAACACAGGCTGAAATAACGAAACTGCTGACTGACTGTTCGTAGCCTAAAGGTTGGGTGATCAGAAAAGCTAAGCATCAATTCTTATACTTGTATAAACGCGTGATCCTAACTCGCTGTTTGAACATCGATGGAGACTTTAAATTTAATACTTTCGAGACGACATGACAACAATAAAACGACTATTATCTTATTTTGAGTGCCCATGAATGTATTAATGCGTTTAAGTTGATGGTCTAGCCTCGGTTGTAGTCCTGTAGTAGTTTTGTCCGGATTTGATTAATTCAAACCATACCATATTTGGTGGTGTTAAAGTCACAAATAAAACTGGCATCAGTCATAATAGGCTTGAAATTAAAATTGACCATATTCTGTATGAGTAAAGGTTGATTGTTGTTTAGCACCGATCAAAGTTAACCGAAGTAGGTATATGAGACTAGATGAGTAGGTACGCATGGAAGAAGTAAGTAAGAACTTACCTACTTGTATAAAGTTTTCTAAGCGGACATTTCTTCGTGCTTGAAAAAGATGGTGACTTGGCATATATAGTTCCTTTCATAGACCATCTACAAACCAAGTTTGAAGAAAAATAAAATCCTATGTAGTTCTAAATCTCTTCTTTGTTAAGAAAATACGTACCTGACTTAAACTAATAATTCTTTTACCAAAATGTGTCTTGGTTAGGCTAGGCCAGGTTAATCTAATCATCGTAGTTAAGCCTTCTATTTGAGCTTTGTTCTCCAAATCCCAAAAAGGAATAGTTACAATTTCTTTTGTATTTAACTGTTTTAGTGGCAATAGCATTTAGTTTTCACGATGTCTCTAAAAATCTTTTTGTCTCTATACCTCTCTAGATAAATATTTTCAATAAACTGAATTAAATTGTAATACGTGTAGGTACTGAATTTGTAAATCAAATCAAATCATTTATTTGTGAATACATGTCAAGTTGGTGTTAAATCTAAAATATATGTCACAATGTATCCTGCCTTATGTGGCGTACAAATATTATGTCAATAAAAATAAAATAAAAAATAGAAGTATGTCAATAAATTAATCTTAAAATAAATTAGACGTTACAATTACAATTAATAAACATTTAAAAATAGACATTTTACATTTTCATTCAATTACATTGTTAATATCCTTTTATTATAATCCTTTTCTATAATTTATCATTGAAAAATTCTTCTAATGTATAATATGATTTGTCCAAAAGTAGGCTAAAGAGGTTTCTTCTAAACATTTTTGCATCTTGTTCTCTCAAGGTCTTAGGTAATTTGTTGTAAATCTTAGGAGCCATGCAAACTATACTTTTAGACTTTAGGGCGGTTCTCGCCTCAACAATTGCCAACCTATGAGGGTCCCGGTCGGATTTTGTCTTATTCACATGTGCTTTCTTAAAAAGGGCAGGGTTTTTAGTTACAAATAAACATACTTCAAATATATATAAACATGTGAAAGTAAGGACCCCAAGCTTTTTAAAATGTGTTTTACAGCTTTCCCTTTTTCCTATTCTAAGAATGGCTCGTATACACCGTTTCTGAGCTCTGAAGATAGAGTCCCTCTCTGAACAGTTTCCCCAGAAGATAATGCCATACCGGAGAGTTGACGATACATATCCATGATAAGCTGTTTTTACAGCTTCCACATTTACTATTTTTGCAAGTCTATACAGAGCATATGAAAATCTATTTAATTTAGAGCATATATCCTTTGCTTGCTGCTTCCAGTTTAGCTTACTATCTATTGTAAGACCCAGAAACTTGGTTTGCTCTACATTTTCAATACAGTCTCCGTCGTAGGCTATAACAAAGTCAGGAGAACTGGTTCTTTGTCTAAAATGCATAATTTTTGTTTTACTGATATTTGCCTTCAGTTGATTGCTTTCAAGCCATTATTTGATGTAGAGTTCGGTTTATGTCGACTTGATATTCGTGAATATCGTTTTTTTTGAGCAACGATAGCCGTGCTGTCGTCAGCAAAAAGAATCATGGGGTGTTTTACGTTATTTGGGAGATCATTTATATATGTTAGAAACAATAATGGACCCAAAACGCTGCCCTGTGGAACTCCATGTAGAGTCTGTCTTATATCGGATAAAACGGTAGTTTCAGCTTTACATATTGAACAAATTTTATTTATCTCAGTCTGAAGTTCCTTCAAAATCCGTTCTCTGGTTTATTTCCGAGAAAAGAAGTAACAAATATAAATATCGAAATCCAAGGGTCGTAAAATGCTCGAAAATTCAAACGAAAACACGCAACACAGTGTCTTAGTTGAGAATTGACCGTGCATAAATTTGCTCGCATCTTACCATCCATGCGCATAATATCACATTTTTCAGCATTAGTGAGATTAGATATTGTCAGCAAAATACAATTAGGATATTCTTTTCAATGGCAACCTTAGACGCCATTACGACGTCATGGTCCACCCTCCCGCGAATTCCAAGAGAAAGCTGACTAAAGCACTTATATCCGTTTTACGACTCGTTAAGGAAAGCTATATAAGGGGATTCCCGCCTAGTTACGAGTGATTCAATTGTAACATCTGATCTGTCCTTGAAGCCCCCGCCAAGTTTTCCCAGCCTAATTTCTATTGTCAGTGAAAGACTCTGAGTTTTTCACTTGGTCTAAGCGATTCAGCACTTCTCATCTCTTGTCTTGGGGACTTTATGATGCTCTTGTGATCTTAACGGGAAAGGAATCTTGCCGAAAGAAAGCAAAGTATCTCTTTGCCGTAAAACATTATGAGATGATGTGAAACTCAGTCGGGGCCTGTAGTAACTTAAATAAGATATTTGAGACATGGTACTAATGAAAAATACTTCAGTCACTTAGCTTTTTGGTATTTAATGCCTAGTCTGAGAATCTTGTCTGTATTATTTTGAATAATATTAAACAGTGCTTGTCATACACGAATGGTTATAGGTAAACACAAAACAATGTGGTATATGTTTGTGAGCTTTCTTTAACCCATTAGCACCCACTGTACTCGGAGACTGACAAATTATTTTAAACTCTATTGCCCGGCAATAAAAGCCAAAATCAATTGAAGAGTAAGCATCCTTCTGGGCGTTAATGGGTTCAAAAATCAAGAAAGGAGTGAGACCGAAGATGAACGAACATAGAATAAAGTCTCAGACCAAAAACTACCAGACTTCCAATCCTAAAGTGGCGTTTAGAATAAAGCGAGACAACAATATGGACGACATGCAGGAGTGAATGAGTAAGAGAAAGTATTTTTCCAAACTGCCAAATTTTTGGTAATAATCCATCCATCAGTACATCAAATTCCATAGATTTTGGTGGGAAAGAGACAGACTAGGTGGCACTGCATGCAAGTCTAGTTGTGTTTGCTCTGAGGAATATTTTAGTTTGCATGTATTTTCAACTATCTTTGACAGTTAGATTTTTTTTAATACTCCTCATTGTGCCAAGAAATACATTACGAACGAACAAAAGATTTTTTCTTTACGAAAACAAAATCAAAACTAGACTATCAAAAAGCATTTAATATAACAAACTGTAAATAGAGGATAAGTACCATAATGGCCATACCGCCAGAAGTAGAGTAAGACCTTGAGTGAACTTCAAGAAAATTAACAAAGCTTTGGTCAACATGCCGTGGACATCGTAACATAAAATATGCATATACGTATGTACTGACTAACACAAAACGGTAGCTACTTGAATACCTTCTGAACTCCTGTACCTACTTGTAAAGATTTCGGTCAATATTTGAAGAGTCTTGCCATGGTTGCTGGGGTACTTTGATAACTTTGAAGTTTGAGTTCTTATCCTCGTGAAGGAGGAAATCTGAATTTACGGAGCACAGCGTAACGAGGCTTAGAAGCTGATGATATTTCCGTATGAAAACAAGCTTTGGCTGAAGTTTAAAGTGTTCTTATAATATAATTATTTCCACATGATTGCTTGGTTTCAAAAATCGATATGAAATCAGACATTTCAGTAGGAAATGTGTAGACATTGAACTCAAGACCATCATGCATTTTCAAAACCTAACAGTTTGACCGATTCGGTGCCAGCTTGTTACTAACAGTATCTCCAACGCAATGAGTTATGCATAGGGAGACATCCACCTACCAGTTTGATACCAGCATCGGTAGGGGTATCTACCAACCAATGTACATCCTAAAGCTGTGAGCTTTTTGTAGATAAACATCGTGAGGAAAACTTGCTGCATGCTGAAAAATGTAGAACCGAAGACCGGTGGGGAAAACGAGTTCTCGAGTGGATTAAGCATACATAGGGACAGACAGCGGTAGGCGACTTTGTTTTATACTATGTAATGATACCTAATATTACTTTAACCTAACTAAAACCTATAGATAAATTCAAATTCAAAATTCATTTATTTAGCAAAAATGTTTTAGAATATGTGTTTGGGACTCCTCTTTTAAGTCATAAAAACCAGTATTAGAGGAGACCACTCTTTCCTGTAGTGTGTAACATTATCTTGCCTAATAATACATCTCTAGGTAAGTACATGAAAAACTACTAAATTAAAATTAACATGGATACAATAATAAAGTACAAACCAATCGAGAATGTCGCCCGTTAACATATTTTTGTTTTTTAAATAATATAATACAGGTAGGTAGATAACACACGTTTTGTATTTCTAATCGTCGGTAGATTGACGATTTGATGCAACCATTAAACTCACAAACAAGTAAGTACCTAATTATTTTTCCATTTTCCACTTATTATAGATAAACAGAGGGTTGGACAGAGACAATCACCCGGACCTACGCAGGTTCCCTCAATAGTAATCTAAATACCAACAATTGTGTAAATTAGCGGAGACAGATACAACGCATACCGAATTATCCTACCATGTTCAGTTAAATTAAAAAACTTAAATACTTGGTCAAATGTGGGCGTTCAGCAAGGGCCTCCGCCTACGCAACTTTGAGATTAAATGACGTCGGAATGTTTTTTTTTTCTGTTCATTAAAAGAGACTGAACACGTACCCAATAACAGTAAAATAATTTAATCATAAGGTAATTACCCACTTACAACAAAAATAGAAAGGCACACTTGAGTTGTTTTAATGTCAAGTTTTTTCCTTGCAAATACAATAACAAAGCTTTCCAACTTAATTGCCCGTAAAATAATTCAATAAAAGTTACACGAAGATACATTTCTACCAATAATGGTTTCTGTTGAAATCGTAAATATTTTTAAGATTCGTTTAATGCGTCTGATGTTCGAACCGTCCTCGCGGTGAGACGTAAGAAGTTAGCGATCATTTTGAACAACCAAATGCCGTTCTATGTGCAGCGACCATGATAGCCGTCTACATCGCCCCGTTACTCTACACCAATATCCCGCACTCATGTCACAGCCTCACTCGAAACTTCAAAACGTGCCCTCCAACATTATCCGTCTCCTTCTTAACTATGGTGAAAGTAAAAGATGCAACTACACGCAAGGTGGGACCAAAACACAGAGTATCCGCATGGCGATGGCGAGCAGACGAACACTGAGATTTATTCCCAGTTTGGAAGCCATTTCAGATTCCGCGACGAAACCCATCGGATGTTATTACTGTCATACAAATTTATGCCCGTAAAGTGTTTGAGAAACCCGCACCGGCCACCGCTGTGAATAAGCAAAGCCACAATGGCGCGACGCTGGGTACAAGATTGATGTTATTCGGCGAACATTGTGGCGAATAATGAATAAACCATCAAAGATGTGATTGATGTTTCAAACATTGATTTCTGAACTTAGCTTAAAGATGTGTACATACAGACCTGGTAGGTAGCAGTAACTACACGTTTTTTAACTTTAATTTAAGCAGGACACTTTCACGTATGACCCCACTCTCCATTCAATTATGATGGTGTTTGATTTGAGGTACCGTCTTTTAGTTCCGGGTTCTTAGAAGTATTGTAGGTTTCCCTAGCAGCGACTTGGCTGTCCCGACATGGACAACGCGCGGTAAGTATTGAAAGAGGTGTGGACACAACACCGCCCAACTCGAGAAGGAGCCCCATAAGAACCAAAAACCAGGTCTCACTCCAGCACCAGCGACAACTGAAGGTCCTCGGGGTAGTTTTAGTTAGTGGAAGTCTGACACTAGTCCGTCGCATGCAGTCATGTTAGCTGCATCACTTAAGAACACGCTCACTATTTCCTACACACTAATAAATTATAGCACACTCAATGTGACACAAGCCTAAATTGTAACTGTCGTTGTCCCCAACGGTCTTTGAGCACAAGATTCCTTTGGAACTAACAGCCTCTTTAACAAGACCTTGAACATTGACGCAATTTGTAATGCTTAATCTGAAAAGTAAATTGAGATAACACTAGGCGACGTTGTATTGAGCCGTCTCTCTTTACAGCGGGGAGCTTGGGAGGCTATTTCAATACGTAAATACCGTTTCAGTATTTAAATTGTCCTTCAAATTTTCAACAGTTGCGCGACAGAAGCGGCCAACGTGACTTGCGAGTTAAGCTTCAGTCTAAGGACGAAGAATGATTCACCTTCAAACTGTTCAGTCATAATAGAATAATACAAATAGTCTCAAGTACACGACTTTGTACGTGCGAATCATAGCTCGAGTGTGCAATGCTGCAACAAACATCACTCACGCTTCACCTTGATGAAAAGAAAATAAACAACAAAAATGAAAACTTCAATGTTAGAAACACACTACTACACCTCTTTAAAGCAGGGACCTAACAATATCTAGCGTTTATAGCATGATCGAATGTATATCCGTTGACTAAAATATTTAGTATTTACAGATTGATTAATTAGGGCTGGCATCTGAACACATTTTAAGATGCGTTTGTGTACTGTCTGTGAATAAACGAGTGGCGTGCCGTATCACTTTTTACAAATACAGAATGTTTGTTTACGTGGCAAACAAAGTGTAAAGTCACAAAAACCACTTTTAGTGACAGTTTAGTGACACACATAAAAAACATCCTGTATTTAGAACTGCCGTGTGGTGACGGCGAATAGAATACTTGTGTCACCACCACAGCTCAACTTTACTGCGGGTCTGTGCGAGGCGACCGAGGGAACTCTGCGATCGCCAACCCGCCTGCCAAGCGTGGTGATTGGCGGAAATCATTGGGTGAGCCCTCGTCCAGCAGTAGACGTCATGTGACGATGTGGCTGATGATCATGATGATTCAGTATTGTGATCGTGCCAGCTCTTATTATTCGAACGAATGGCCTACCTATCAGTTTTGAAGACACTTCCAGTGTCACTAATACACGAGTATAGTAAAATTATTGTATTGCGACAAATAAAAACTTTACCTGAATGACATTCATATGGGTTCCAACTTTTTTTTTTGTTGACGAGGGGGAAATCCTCGTGGACACCCCGCCGCTTTGGAGACGGCGACGGGTAGCGTCAGACTCCCACTGACTAAAACCCCCTCGATAGTCTTCATTTATCGCTGATGCTGGGTTGGTCCTGGGCACCCAGTGGACATTCTTCAGGGCCCACCCAACGAGCGACCAGCCCCCGTGGGCTCCTCCTCGAGTGGTTCGTCCACTCTAATGCTCCTCTTCTACGACGGAATCCAGGCCATTCGACACCGCCGACCATCCCGGGACCGTTTGTGCAGGTGACCCCTGCGGGAACCCCGCTCCGACTCCTACAGCCCAGATGACCCCTTTTAGGACGCCTCATACGCCAGGCAGAGGATACCGTAGTCCAATTCTTCATTAAGAGCTCGTAACTACAGGACGAATATGGGTTTCAAGCTTAGAATGGTAGATCAGATTCTATTCTAATGAAGACCCCCCCCCCCCTAAGTTACCATTCAATTATATCACCATCATCAACCCATAATCGTCCATAGTAAATTATATGTCGTGACAATAATGCTGCCATGCGATAATGCTGTTACATGATAATAATATCATAATAATACGTATGTCGATATTATGATGTATCGCGAATAGGGGGATTAATGAATATCATTATTTTCTTGTTTGATATTTAGAGAATGAGATATCGAACGCCGGAGGGGGCTGGTTAATGATCGAGGAGTCATATGTTATTGGTTGTATTTGTATTATTATACTTCAGTATTAGAAACTGCTACTTTCAGATAAGTACGTGTATGTATGTAAATAGGATGTAAATCTGCTGGAAATGGCCTACTTTGGGATTATTCGATAGGTTGTCATCCATAAAAACCGCTCTTTAATATGTCAACTTTGCCAAATCGACTTTAAAAACCAATTCTGGAGTTCCTACATAAAGCACAGTATTCGTTCATAACATTTGCCAAACCATTATAGGTCTTGGTCGCTTGCACCAAACAGTAATAAAAATGTTACTATGGACCCGGCGGTGTTACCCGCAATTTCCCGTTCCCGTGGAAATCTCGGTATAAATTATAGCATAGATGTGATTCCTATAAGCAATATCTAAATTTCAATAAAATCCGTTCAGTGGTTTTCACCTGAAAAATTAACAAACTTTTTAATATTACGAGTTGTACGATACAATGCCTGTCCCGTATACAAACACATGTTTAGTACAGCGTTGGTTAACATGCGGGTTTATTTGACTACGCTATGCAGCCCGACTCCAATACATAGCACTGAATTGCAGTCTCAATAGACCAAAGTATACATCAGTCTTGGATATACTTTGAATATTATCGTGGGTAAAAATACAAAGATGTAGTGACTATTAGTGTCTATTGAGTATATATAGTGACTATTGAGTGATTGAAAAGGGCATGCTTCGGTAATGTGGGCATATGGAGAGAATGGATGAAAGTCGATTGACGAAAGAGTTTTGGGCCGGGTGAGTTGAGGTCGCCCCAGAAGGACATACATCGACCAGATTGGTGAGGTCCTAGCGGAAGGTGGCGCGAAATGTACTCAAAACCGGAGGAGATGCGAAAGGGCTATGTCAGAACCGTGACAAATGGAGATCTGTAGTATCTGCCTATCCCTCTGGGAAACAGGCGTGAAGTGTAAGTATGTATGTTTGTAATTGCAGTCTCCTGGAACGTTCACAGACTTCACAGGTTGACAGGACACAGGTTGGTTGTCCAAGAATTTGTGTCTTGACGGTTCTTGCATGGTCTTAGGAAGTGGTCAACTGGAATATTGGTCAACCCAACCATTAGACGTTTTCAAATTCCTCGCCCACTGGCTTAACATCAAGAATATTTCCCAGAGAACAACAGATGCATCCATCAGGACACGCAGCTAACCTCGTTCGGACAGGACCGGAATAAACTATTTGAAGGTTATCATCCATTAAATTAGAGTCCAATATCGATAATGACTTCCAACCTCTCCATACCCCACTAATCTGCGAACACTTCAATCAGTCTATAACCAAACCTAAACACGACCGTGCCAATTCCGCCACTACTAGCAGATGAAGCAGCCGATAAAGGCACACAATTTCAGCGCACACTACGCCCCTACAAAGTAGATTTAGTGAGATTGCCACCTTGACGCCAGATCGTTTCCAAGATAGTTTTGGCAAATAGCTTCCCTAATTTGTAAACGAAACATGGAAACTGCTCTTGAGCCAATTAAATTGGATCGTTGTACAGTCGACGACACGCCGACCCAATCAAAATGTTCGTGCGAAGCGTATTCAAACAGGATATTGTATTTTAAACTACATTACTACTAATATTATAAATGCGAACGTTCGTATGTCTGTTACTTTATAGAGCAGAAACTATTGAACGGAATTTGGTGATGATATAGATTTTAACCTAAGCCAAGACATATGTTATATCTTATACCGAAATTAAAACGGGACCGAAAATCAACCTGACTATATCCGGGTGACATTGCAAAGGTGCAAGTCAGTATAATATAATTTATCAGGGAATACCCCCATGGTTCACGAAGAAGCCAAGTAAGACAAGAAGCCCATAATTAATTATTTTAATACCTATGAAAAATTCTGTCCTGAGAAAAAAATTAAAATTATCTTCATCGAGCCGTGCCGGCCCTCCGTGGATTCCGAGCTCAAGCCGGCGGACATTGACTGGAGTGCGCGGTCGACAGCCCTGGACATGGAAGGAAATCTGCAGGGCCACATGTTCGTCCCGGGTATACTGGGTAATGCGTAGAAGCGTGAAATCTTCATGCCCATCCTACTCATGTTATAAATGAAAGCTTGTGACGTTAAATGCGTAGGCTGAAGGTTAGTGCGTTAGTTTTATTACTTCATCACGGAGATAATTACTACGCCAATATTTTTTTTTTTTGGCGGCTACTTTGACGAATCGTAGTGTTGAGTTTTACTGATTGAATTGATAAGACCTCTATTAAATATTTATGTTAGCGTTAATTTCTTCACAATATTATATATTAACATTAATAAGGTGACGTTTCAGGAAAAACACTGGTGGACATCAGAGAATCGCTTAGAGTGGAGAAGGGGAAGAGAGTTCTTTGCCTTGCAATGGAATCCAGTAGGCTAGTAATAATACTACCTTATAAAAAATTAATAGTGACATCAGCTGACAGAAATCAGCGTGAAATTTCTTTGCTGACGAGAACAAGTAGAAATGGGTCAAGATACGCTGGAGAGGGTAGTGTCAGTAAACGCCGCCAGTGTCTGTATCTGTAACGATGCATTCGTGAAATTGTTTTCATGCTATTTGCGTTTTGATGCTTCTTAACAATGCCGTTTGTGCGGAAGTATGCACTTTGCCCCTTACTTCGAGAACATTCCCGGGATTCTTCCAGAACTCACTGAGTGCAATTCAACTGACTTAAGTAGATACGTTTCATGTACTTGAAGCACTTAAGTCTAAAGTAAGCCCGTCCAGACAGTTTTGAACTAAGTCAGTACTTAAATTGATTTATAAGTCATATTTTTTAACTATGGCTATAACACATAGGTGTTATAGCTAGATATTTAAGAACGTAAAAGTTTTGCAAAAAGAGTTCGATAAATTATTAAAAGTGTATTTTTATGGAAAACTCAGTTTTCTCTATATGGCTGGCAGAAGCTGGATGCGAGAAGCCGAAAACAGATCACAGTGGTGTGCAATTGGAGAGGTCTATGTCCAGCAGTGGGCAAGTATGGGCTGATGATGATGATGATGGAAAACTAAAACTAATAGTAATAATTCTCTCCTTTGCTTTTCAACAATCATCAATATTTTAATTCGCTCTAATTTATTAAAGCTCCGTGCAGGTTTACTTCTAGCAATGAAGTTGCATTTTTCTTTTAAGTATAGAAATCCCAGTTGGTCGAGAGCTGACCTTGGCCTAGAGAATGTAGTAGGTAAATATTCCGAATAATGAATACCTGAATGATATATCTGCTGGGGAACTAGATTTCTAAAGAGGGGTACTCCGCAGCAAGTTGACCTTCGCCCGACCTCTCGCTGCAAACACTAGAAAACAAGAAGATGAAATATTAAATTTTTCATCTAATATAAAGAGCTAACTTTTCTTAGAGCATTATAAACGTATTTTATATGTACAAGGATCTCTTAACCTACTTAAAAGTTGGTCCTAGTTATCTAAAAATAAAAAGAAATGAGTGACGTATCAAATAAAGGTTATAAAAAACTGTGCAACCCAACCAAAACCTGAATAGGTTTTCTTTATGAATTATTTAAAATGAATTTCGTTTCGCCTACTTATTTTGGCAGGGTATTAATTAAAATAAATTCTCAGATAAAGTGAAATAAACCCAAATACTGTGGTCTTACGACACTAATTTCCTCAATCCGCTTTGTGATTAATTTGGCCGATGTAGACTGTGACGCAATGTTCCACCAGTCAGACTAACTGCCACAACCCACATCCTTTGAAGACTAAAATAACGTTAATGAAGGTATTGCCGGCCTGGGTGCATGCCGAAGGTTGCAGAAGTCTGGTAACTCTAATTGGCATCTTTGCAGTCAAACAATGTAATACGTCCGTAATGAAGTTTGCGTCTCCACTGAATACTAAATGAACTTGCTTGAGGAGCTGGAAACAGAAATGGGAAAAACTGTTTTTAATTAGGTTAAAATATTTCTTATACTATTGTTGCTCTGCGAGAAGTTGGCTTGACCTACTGCTGAGCAGACTCGAGATCTGAAAAAGCTCATCAGTAAGTATCTAATAGCTTAACGAGAATGTTCTGACCCAACCGTTCGTATGTAAAGTCATTCTATTTTACATAACCCTTTTCGGGAAAGGTGTCGCCCGGCGTGGAAATAATAAAACTTTTACTGTCTTAAGTTGAATGTCATGTAAAAGCTTAATACTGGTACATACGCATTCAAGTATGTGTTTGTCCTTACTGATTAATTCACAGGGGTTGAGTTCCGATCGGTTCTGTTGATGTTTGGTTCAGCTTCCGTTTACTATTTTACTATTATTTACGTCGAGAGATTTACCCAAGATGATTCACAGGTCTGCGATGAAAACGTTTTTTAAATAAATTCATCACAAACTTGTAGATAATGGTCTGTATATAGCAAATATAAACTTTTTTTTAACGTATCACGTCACATTTTTTTTAATATAGATAAATATATAATAGTTCGTTAGATCGGTAAATTCGTTTGCTTTGCGTAAAGAAAATTTATTTTATGTTAAATCTAATATATAAAATTCTCGTGTCACAGTTTTCGTTGCCATACTCCTCCGAAACGGCTTGACCGATTTTTACCAAATTTTATATGCGTATTCAGTAGGTCTGAGAATCGGCTACTATCTATTTTTTAAACTTCTACCGGTTGTATTTCTTCCAATACACGGGGTAACTAATTACGGCAAAACAAATGTTTGCCGGGACAGCTAGTCTAATATATAAAATTCTCGTGTCCCAGTTTTCGTTGCCATACTCCTCCGAAACGGCTTGACCGATTTTTACCAAATTTTATATGCGTATTCAGTAGGTCTGAGAATCGGCTACTATCTACTTTTTATGCGTCTACCAGTTGTATTTCTCCCAATA
>SJJU01010668.1:0-15410 GCA_012932125.1 Conopomorpha cramerella | reverse complement strand
ATTCACTCATAATAAAGTAATCAGTCTAAACTCAACCACCGTCTTTGATTGACGCACGCCACACATCGCAAGTTTAGTGATGCCTTTTAGTGTAGCTGTTCCTTATCGATATGGTATCTCAGTGAGAATGGGCATTAACGGGGGCAATGACCTCGCCGTTTAACAGTCGCGTTATCAATGTATCACAAGACCTTCTGCATTTAAGATAGAACTTCTCAATAAAAAAAAGTCACATCCACCCTTACTAATAAACTCGGTGTAAGTTAAGCCTATGTTGTTACCGTTCTATTGACACTAGTTATTCTGTATTTGACATACATCTAACATGTCTTACTTGAGCTTGATGTAACTGGGGTTACGTCGAGTTTATTAGTAAGACCCATCGAGTCGAAAAAGGCAAAATCGTAGAAGACGCCACAAAAAAACCACTAGTAAACCCTATAATTTCGATAGGTCCCTCTAATTAGAGTTTAGTCAAACAAATGTCGACATTATTTAGTGTGTAGATATGTTCGTAAATAAGTTTACACTTACATGTCGCACATCCTCTGAAAAGTGCCCTCTAGCCGCGAATTTTGTAGATTAAAAAGAAAAAAAAATGCACCTTTCTGTATTATTGGATAAAAACGGATTGTTGATGGATTTTTTTGTGTTATGACAGTTTTTTAGAGGATGTGCGATGTGTTACATGAAACTGAAATTATAATAAACAGTAGTCTTTCTGCCGTGCACATTTGTGAAACGATTTCAGAGACACAATACAGTGTAACAATGAAAATAGTACCAAAATTCTAGCTCATCAATACACACACACACACACACACATCAAAAGTGTCTAGGGATCAAGTACATTTTCGAAGATTGCAATCAAGAATATAATTTACAAAAACTGAATTCATTCATAATTTATTCAAAATGTGGTGACAAGTCATTGATACAGGCATGGGGAATTAGGTAGGAGACCAATCCAGAAGATTAGATATGATTTAAATAAATTATTTTTTTTTTAGAGCTATAAATGTGTGTATAGTACATAATATAGTCACCTCCCGCTGTCTATCCCTATGTATACTAAGATCTTTAAAACTACGTAACGGTTTTTCATACGGTTTTCTTTAGAGATGAGAGATTTTAGAGCTAGATTTTTATGTATAAAACATACGTATAATAGCAGGGGAACACTGTTAATAATGTTTATTGGCAAAACAACATTTGCCGGGTCAGCTAGTATGCAATATGCTCTACAATTTATCCATATCAGTCGGTAACAGTTCGTAACGGCGTCAGAAACCGAGTCATGGTCAGAATGTAGGAGAACGTCATTTTCCTCAATTGATTTGAACGAGTCCACGACCTCGTCTTCTTGAACCAATTCCAATATTGAATGAACCAGTTGCCAATCCATTCCATATGCGGGATTCACAATATTCCTGCCCTATACATGCATTCATACTAGCTACCTGCCCCTGCTTCGCACGAGTAGTGTTTCTCTTGTATATTACACATGTAATATACATATGTACATATAAACCTTCCTCTGGAATCACTATCTAAAGCACTAAAAAAGCTGATTAAAATCCGTTGCGCAGTGTTAAAGATATAAGAATACATAGGGACATACTTAGTTTTACACTATCTAGTGATAACACAAGACCATCTAATAATGACAATAGTTAGGTACAGCCGGCCAGGTATCTGGTCTGCCACCCTGTTGTTGCAATGCAGTCACAATATAACAACTCTACCATATTAATTATTAATGTTTTATTGCCACACAGGATGTGTCTTCAAATCTGATAGACCACATTCTTGAACGACCATCCCTAGCACTGAGAAATCACCGTCTCTCAATACACATAACCAATTTATACCACAAAGAACAGTAGAACTCAGTGCTTTAAGTTCTTATGATGGTACGGGCAAACACAGGTTGTTTACATTCCATCTTCTACATTGCCGGACCAAAGCACAAAATTACAAACAACTTTCAAAGTGTCACATGTCCTATGCGATTCACATCACAAAACAAACATTTCCCCCAACAGTTGGTTCCATATCACAAATGGAATTCCACAAAAAGATAAGAAACTAGTAATGTGAGAATATCTATTCACCTTATCACTCCTTGGTGTTAGTCCGAGAGACGCCAGGATAGGTGGGCCTTCAGGTTGCCCTTTGGACACTGTACCATTCTGAAAATTACAACAATAATTATTATAACTATCCCATTGATGGTAAGTTTGTATGGATGACATAAAACAAATGACGACAGTGTAAAAGTAATCTTCTGGATGTACATAAAAGTGTATTGTAGGTTTGTATGTTTTGGAAATGGTTTGTTATAAATTATAACAATATTTCCGGGACATTTTTGTTTTTTTTTACACATGATCACCTGACCCCAAACTAGGATACCCTGTACTATGGGTGGGTGTAATATAATCATACCCTCTTATTAAGGTACATTACATTGTGTAACTAAGTGGGCTGACTTGTTAGTCAACCCGCTCCTCCTACATCCAGGGGCCAAGTCTTCTACACTCTGGTAGCCAGTGGCATGCACACCATATAGGCAAAAAGACACTGCCTACCTTAGTGTTTTGGCTACCCGACCTAATAATAATTATTGCTGGAACTCTTTTGTTGTACTCATGACACAGGCTAACGAAGGTCCTGTGTTTTGTAGGTAAGTCGATATGTAGGTATGTTTATTTCGTAAGGATAAGTTACCTATACATAGGTGTGAATCCTGAGGGATTACTGCCTACCTTGTCGAAAAAGCCAGTGCACGCCACTGCTGGTAGTTGCATCACGTTACGCATAGTGGAAAACAATGTACACCACTGTTATACTCCAGACAACAGTGAAATTAATGTAACAAAATCAGCAATGCATATAGTTTGCTCCTATGATGCCAGAGCGATGCAACTACAGAATTGTAGTAAACTTAGGCCCTAGTTAATGTGAGTGATTTAATACTTAATGGGACGTTGCATGACTTCTGTTAGTATTGAGCAGGTAAGTTATATATGGACATATCGCTCATTAAATGCAACAACGCAATATCTCAAAATATAACACGGTTGGAATAACAATCTTATTACTATTACTAAGGGTTCGATTTACAGTAACAAAATATTGTGAAATATCGCGTTGTTGCATTAAATGAGCGATATGTAAACTAATATACACACATCAAAAGTGTCTAGGGATCAAGAACAATTTTAGCTCCAAAAACAAATCTAATTTATTTAAATCAAATCTAATCTTCTGGATTGGTCTCCTACCTAATTCCCCATGCCTGTATCACCACAGACTTATCACCACATTTTGAATAAATTATGAATGAATTCATTCTGTTTTTGTAAAATATATTCTTGATTGCAATCTTCTAAAATGTACTTGATTCCTAGACACTTTTGATAAAAAATTAAAAATTATAAAATTGCGCCACATTAAATTAGCAGTGAAAATTATTGGAATTAAAAGGATTTGAAATTACCGGAAACAAGTTATTTCAGAGTGATGTGGCAATAACACTGGCACAAAAATTTTAAACATTTAAGCACTTCTACATTTATTTATGTAGGTAGTTCCTCCTATTATAAACTCAGGATATTGAAACACTGGCCACATAGTTAAATAAAAAAAATATATGGATATCTTTATCTTGGAGAAAGTGTAAATAGAAATTCTAAGATTTATATAACTAACTAGTGGTACCGACAGACCTTGTCCTGACTATTTATTATCCTGTATAACCTCCAGGGTGGCCTGTGTCCCGCAGTGGATGTATTTTTTTTTCATAAGAACCTTCTGCCGTAATTAATACAATCAAAAAAAGAATTACTACATTTATTTATGTAGGTAGTTCCTCCTATTATAAACTGATGATATTGAAACACTCGCCACATGGTTACTTAAAAAAAAAATATGGTTATCTTTATCTTGGAGAAAGTGTACATACTAATTCTAAGATTTATATAACTAACTAGTGGTCCCGACAGACCTTGTCCTGACTATTATCCTGTATAACCTCCAGGGTGGCCTGTGTCCAGCAGTGGATGTATTTTTTTTTCATAAGAACCTTCTGCCGTAATTAATAAGCATCAAAAATGAATTAGTGAAATTGGTCCACCCATTGCGGAGTTATGTGTTTATCAACAAATTTAGCTATTCATTTTTATATTATAAATAATTATTTATTATCATAATAGTACTTGACTTGAGTAATTAATTTGTTTCGTCCAAAGATGAACTACTGACCAACTAAATATATTTTTTACTAATTACTTTCTAATTTATCATAGTGAAAAATCTACAATATTCGCCAATAATATATCCAGTTCTGTCATAAAAGGTCATTACAATAGTTGAGAATTGCTTGAATGTATCACTTCTGGACTTTAAAACTGGCTTATTTATAAAATTATCCTACATAAACTGTCAATGTCCGAACTGTTGTAAAAAAACCTAAACCAATCCGCTCTTTCAGTCAGCAGAATTAGTTAGTAAATGGAAGTGTCTTGTACATATCATAACAACACAATCTACTCGTGCAAAAATAAAGTACTGTTTGTTTGTCTCACTAACACTCGGAAACAGCTGGACCGATGTGACTAATTTTGGTCTTAAATTATTTGTGGAAGTCCAAAGAAGGTTTAATGGTGAAAAAATATTAATTTTACACCTATCAGCTGTATTTAATTCACACACATGGGGTCCAGAGGTCATAGAAATGTTTGCCGGGACAGCTAGTAAATAACTTTTTCAGAGAATCAGGAATATTATTATTCCTTACAAATAGCCAACATTTTCTTAGTAGTAAATACATTACAACTTCTATGAAAGATAACAAATTAAATTGAACTCTTAGTTAACTGATCTCTGATTGTATACTATGAATCATAGTTGGTATGGTTAATAGATAACATTTTGCGACTTGCCACTTGTCCTTGAAAAAATGGAACAACTTGGAAAGACCATCAATTTACTATCTATAGTTTCACAGATGTATATTGACTCTCCCTAATATTTTTAAACAGCTGAATCTAGTAGGCTAACCATTTAAAATGAACCTATTTTATATGGACCACATACAATAACTGCAAATTATTAATTGAGAATGCATGTTAGCCAATCATCTCTCTGCACTAGTTACTGATTGAGCACAAACTTATCAAGAGTTTTAATTCACAAGGACTAGGGAAATATCTACTAACCTGATCTTGCTCTGGATATGACCCATCTATAACAACTCCATCATCATAACCCTCAGACAATGGCTCACTCTTTATTTTCACCTGGAAATACATACAAGAACAATTTAATAAACTGTTGGTTTATCAGTGACACCAATCATATCCATCTAAAGCTTAAATCTCACCTCTTCTAGTTGGCTGCTGCCATCTTTTTTTATCAGGTTTTGTAACTTGCTTTGTGTCTTTTGACAAACCCCTCTGAATATGTGCCAGTTGTTGACATTGTCGACGCATTTTCGGCAGACATTAGTTGGCAGCTCGTCATTCTCGTTTATCTGGAAAATAAGCACACGCGTCCTTATTACGAAGACACGCGCATTTCATCAGAACGGGCGAAGCGAAACCGCGCCTCATGTAGATAGGTAGATACCGCGGCGCGCGACCGAGATGCCAAGGAAACATGAACTGTAGGCGTACCTACGTATAGAGCATCGGCGGAGAGCGGCTGCTCCTCGACCGAATAAGTAGAAGCGAGTCGAGTGGCAGCAGTCCCCTCGAGGGTTACCGCTCGATATAGGCACGCACACATCCGCAGCGCACACAGACAACGCGCGCCCGAGAGACGACCTGCACTGGCCTGGGTCTCGTCCGATAAATCAATACTCCACGATGTCCAACACGTTGCCTACATTCAACAATATCATAGCCCCCTACAGGCCCACTCACACAAATAATACCCAACCCGACCCTCATGATAAGCTAGCCTCGCCGGCTGCAAGCGACGCAACACAATCCACGGCCCGAGCGATAGCTGTGGAACGTTACAAAATGGTGGACGATCTTACGACACCTCCACCTAAATTGTATCGCTGCCCGTCATCGCACGAACCGGGGCGGATGACGAGATCTCACATACTCTGAGGGTCTACTTTCACTCAAAACACTTTTCGTACTGGTTATTATTGGATTACTAACCTGAACAGATACACATTCCTTGATTTTCGATGTCAGGGTGGGTGGATCCGGGTTGTCAGAACTGCTGTCCCCAAATATCGGCAGCAATTCCCCTCGAGATGACAAGCACAGTCTACAAACACGATCACAATCTACACTCATTGTAAATAAACACTAATAAAAGTAGAGAACCACGTTTGATGCCACTACAAAAAGGACGCCATGTCACCACGAACACTGAACACAAAGCAACTGCACATCGTTCTTGCTTGAGCACGAAAGCGGCTGATGATGAGCGGGCATGAGAAGTCGATAGGTTCGGGGGACGGCTGGGACGACTCGGCGACCACCTGTCGTTCTGCGCATGTGCGCGTAAAATGATGTCAATGTTACCAACTTTACAAAACGAAACACGTTTCATTTCACAGTGGTCGCCAACCATTCGAGTAATAGTATAAAAGTATAACACTAAAAAGCGGTAAACTTAGGCCAAACTAGTTATAATCCTAAATTAACATTAAGTACAAAACGAAATAAGAATGAGTAAAACATGAGGAAGTGGAAGTGTAATAACATTTCGTTATAACAAATTAATTATATTAGATATTTTATGAGCCCTTGTGTTTAGTCTGAAAATGTCAATTCAACGATCGCGTCATCATCATGGACTTAGAACTACTATTACATACTAATTATTATGAATACTTATCGGTATTCATTAGCTTTATTTTAAGACACTGTCAACGAAATACCTAAGTACCAAAGAAAATAAATATAAAGTTTTGTAATTTTGTCATTTCGTATTTCTATCATTTTCTGATGAAACGAGTGAGATAGAACTTTAATATTATAGCCTATCAGGTTGTCGGTATATTCTTCAAAACTCACGATTATTGTATCGTGGTATTTATTTTCTGATAATGTCTGTCAGAAAGTATTTAATTTAATAAACTAAATTGTATATACTTTTTTTTACGTATTTATTAAATATCCACATGAGTAACCACACATTAATAGCGAAAACCTAATTAAAAATTAAGGACTAAAGAAACCATTTTTATCATGCTAAACTCAACCACTCAGTTTACTACCCCTGATTTTATATGCCATCTCTTTCTTATCTGTCAAAATTACGCGCGAACTTCAAATATCGGAGTCAAAACAGCGGCTTTGTTAAGTTGGCACCGCTTAGCGGGAAATTTAAAAGTTTTGAGCGTAGGTACGCCGCCGTAAGTTGTGAGTTGAATGAAACTTATTTTATACCTACCCAGTGCATGTTTGTTAAACTGAAACAAGACTATGTTTTCAAACGAACAGTGCTACATTATTCAGCATTACCGGCATTAGATACCTAATGTACAAAATACCTACCTATAATTATTACCTAGTTGTACATTTTTGCAAGCTGACAATAACGCGACCTACATGTCACCGTGAATGTTGCTTTATATACATTGTATACATTATTTTATAATCAGTTTTTATCATAGAACTCAAACAATAAACAGTGGAAAATACAAATCATCTACTTTCAATTAACAATCTCCAATCTCAGAACAGGAACTGATCATATTATGTTTAGAGAAGTCATTTCACTTACACCTAACTAGAATTATTATGGATCTATGAATGACGGATCGGCAAAAAAAGTTAATTTACTACACTGGCTTACAGAGAATTGATTGCGCATTGTCGCATTGAGTAGTAAGCAGTAGATAACCGTGTAGTAAGTTTAATAACAAAAGATGTACATTGTGTAACTTACTCAGTGCATTGTCCTTTGAATGCAATTTGACATTATTATCCTAGATGTTTTAAAACGACAAACCTTGTGTAGTTCACTCTACTAGCCAGCATTTTAGTGAATTGCTCAAGTTTGATAGAAAACGTTGAGATTAAACTATGTACGAGTTCACATGACGAATTTATTTATTTTTAGATTCTCTTCAAAACCAAATCAGAAATTGTATCTGTCGTAGATTTTTTTAGCATTAAGAACAAGCGTTTGACCACCATCCTGCCTGATGTTAAGCAGCGATGTATGTGGTCTACGATGGAGCACACTTGTTCATAACGTACCTATTCACCCGCGACTTGAAGATCTTCAGATTGTACTGCGCAGGAAACACAGACTCTGGCAAGTCATTCCACATCCTAGCGGTTCGTACTATGAAAGTAGACGCAAACCGCTTGGTTCGCGTTAATAGTAAATCCACTTGGTATGGATCACGTTTTGCCGTTCTCCTGGTTGTCCTATTGTAAAAACGCGATGTGGGTATTAGGTTATGCAACTCCGTAGCACACTCTCCGAAATGCACCCGATAGAAGACAGATAGGCTCGCAACCTTGCGGCGATGCTCTATCTAGGCTTTGTAGCTGAGCATCAAATAGTTACATAGGCCTCTCCAATTGCACGCCACTGTGATCTGTTTTCGGCTTCTCGCATCCAGCGTCACCTATGATAATAAGATAATAATAATAATAAAATAAAAAGGACCAATGCTCAGCCTAGAAAACCCATTAGTCAGCCATTTCGACCCATTACCAAAATATTGAAGATTAACTTAGTAAAAAAAATAGCGCATGTCGCACGAGACGCTGTTTTCGGGAATAGACGCACTTTCTGGTCAATATTGCCAACAATATGTAGGTAATAAAAATGAATTGTTTTATTTGACCACTAAGACTAGATTTTCCCAAACATGATAACAATAAGTGCGTTTTGGCTCTATGCTGTTAAGCATTATTGCTTTATTGTATATAAATAAATAAATAACAGTAGTCGCAGTGCTAGGAAGTGGGAAAAACCCGGATACCTACTACAATCAAAATACCATTTCTAATAGATAGCTACCTAGATCCTACCTGCTTCCAGGGCTAATCTATGTAACACCACCACATCACACAAAGTGAAGGAACCAACGTGACAGGTCTGTCGTCGCTTTAAGGCCCAAACACCTCATGCTATGTAGATTTCTTCATTATGATTTCCATCTCCACTCTTATGTTAATGCGCAGCTAGGTCGGTATGCATAGAACTAAATTAATTCTATTGATGCCTTACCCTTCCCCGGGTGTTGCAATCCACTTTGTTTGTTTTGTTTGTCCACTCGTGATCATGTCGCATTCAACTGCGTCGAAACGTCGAGTAAAATAACAAAGGTAAGCTCGATATAATCAAAGATAAACCTTTGATTTTATTCGCGCATATATACCCGGTGAACAATATTGAGTTATAACAGTTCCTGTCTCTCAAAAGGCAAGTTTTTTTAAACTCTCCACGATCGATCCTAGCATAGGACCCTAATAACCTGTCTCGTCCCTATCATCATCAGCCACTTGACGTCCACTGCTGGACGAGGGCCTCCCCCAAACGATCACCATGATCATTTGGAGGAAAATGCCAATAATCGCCACGCTTGGCAGCCCGTTTGGCGATGGCAGTGGTGTTGTGGTTTTACTCACAGAGAGCGCTGCTGCCCCGCCTCTGAAGAGTTCCCTCGGTTGCCTCTTACAGCGCCCAAGACAGAAAACGTTGGGCTGGGCGGTGAGATATGTGTTCTACAGTTCTACTCGCCCTCACCACACGGTTAATGATAAGTTTTCCTAAATACCCGTAGATTGTTGGTGTTTTTTACATCACCCTTCAGCAAAACGTCATTGATTTGATCATCAGTGTAGATTCGTAGCGGTACGTGGTCTTGTGATTCCAGACTACTAGAGTGCTATAATACATATTATATGAATAGGGTGAATAGGTACCTAAGGAACAAGTGTGCTCCATCGTAGAACACATCACTGCTTAACATCAGGCAGGATGGTGGTCGCGAAACGCTTGTTCATAGTGATGAAAAAAAATATAGGTGAAGAATTTGACAGGAGAGCTAGATTCAAAGTGGTGATGAGATCCGACAAGATCAGAGACTCGACAATTTTTGCTTCGGGAGATGACATTTTGTATGGTGATGGAAAAAAATCTTTTCCTCACATTGTCGCCATAAAAGTTGTTCGTATTGTATCGCAACAACGTTTCTCGTGATCATTGCTCGGGTTCTTTTACTTTTACAAGCAGTATTTTTTTTTTTGCTTTAAAATAAAATTAATTAGATACAGTCTGACAATGATATTTTCCTGCGCGACTGCTTACCAATGTAATCTCTCGCTACTCCTGTATTTTCCTTTTCTTTGTTTGTTTTGTAGTTGCTTTGTTGAAGCTTGTATTGTGATAATATGGAGCATTTTCAATCAACACATGACTCGCCTGGTTTAAATTGGGTGCCAAAAGTTTTATTCCACACGCCATCCAGGTCCTTATTACATTGTATGAATGAATGAATATACTCTTTATTGCACACTGTACATTACAATACGTAAAACTAAAATGGTAAGATTGCAAATGGTGACATAATCGCTCAATGCGATTTTTTTCCAGGTAACGTATGTATGTATCTACATTATATGTAGTTCCGTTGTAGGATTTTAAAGAAAAATTGAAAGAAAATAATCTGTCTAAGATAGTGGGAAACGAAAGAGAGACCATTACTTTATTTTGCGATCTTTCGTCCTCGGCTCGCTTTTTGGGGGATTATTTTATTACCTCATTAGAAACCAATAAAAAGAAAACAACAGATAAAATTGCTTCAATTTTTAGTATATTTCCAGCATTATATTTATCTACTATTATTAACAATAATATAATAAATAATATAATTCCTTAATTAGTTAGAATTGTAACAGTGTTATAGTGTGAAGGTAATTACTTGTTCATTAGTAATTGTCGGTCTAATCTCTGGTTATTCAAAAGTCAACCTAAAATTTTAAGAAGAACCATTTTGACTTGGAACCTTTTAGGTCAGTGGCCATTTTGGCAACTTAACTTGGCATCACTGTAATAAATAATTATCGTAGTATCTGTTGAGGCTAAACCCAAGTCTCGTGACATAAGCCTGATTATGGTCATAAATAGAAAATGCTATTATGGCTCTTTACTGCATGATTTTTTTTGTCTCAATAAAAACCTATCCATCTCAAATGATGTGGCCAGCATCATTGGAAAAAAATTAAAAATTAAAAGTGGTCTAAAGTAAAAAAACTGCGTTCATACGTATTAGTTGTACCTTTGACAATAATTTAGAATGAAAAAATCTGTAAATGGGACGGCAAGAAAAAAATAATCGAGGAAATAAAAAATAAATGGTTTAAAAATGTGACATCATCCATCGTTATCGTTTGGGTTACGTGCTGTAATAATTTCTGAGTTGTATGTTTATGGTGGTACAGTTTCATAAAAAAAATATTATGATTATTTTCATGTATTTACATTATAATGGTTAGAATGTTTGGGTGTATTTTTAGTACAAATTGTAATATGTGATATTTTGGTCATTTATATTGTACCTATATAATTAAATGTCCTTTATTTGTACTGTTCTCTGGAAATGTTACGGATAATAAAAACGGTTTGTACCTAGGGTACTTAATTATCTACCGACTGTTTCATGTCGAAATAAATTATCTATTTATTTTCATAGGAAAATATGAAAATAATAGGTACATATTGTGTCTGATCGAAAGGTTTAGATATGGAAATATTTATTTCACCAATACAAAGACATCACAATTTCACACAGTTCTTTTCCAAAAATGTACAATAAATACATAATTATAAACTTTAGGTATGTAAGTACACATTACAAAGTACAATAAAGGCATAGAAAGCTACATAATAATTATAGTATTGTTATATATATTTCTATTAATTTGGTGTCAATAATTTTCACTAATATTTACAAAAATAGTAGAGTTGTTAAGTACATTATCTACAGGGTAATACGGCAACACCCTAGGCCGGAGGTCAGAGTTTCCCCATTCGCTACAGAACGTTTGTTCGGGGTTAACCCACAGAAACTTGAAAAAAAAAAACTTTTGATTTATCTTAACTTATTTTTTTACTTAGTATGAAAAGAGCAACATTAATTTTTCGTTTCTGTCTTTTGACACCTTCCGAAAATAATTATGGTGTGTACAAACACTTTCACGTGTTCCACTACCACACTCACACGTTTCCTAGGGTATTTTAATATTAACCTGTATAAGTAACAAACATTTGACAAATACAGTCATAATAAAGAACTAACACGTATTTATTAACAAAACCGTATTCGTAGAAGTACAGATCTTTTTGTAATACAAAATGTAGGTACTTAGGTAATAGCAAAATGAAGAATACCCGGGTGGTGCGTCTACTGACAAACAGAATCATTTAGAGCAGATTCCTTTGAGATTAATTGTATAGGGTGTAAGAAGCTCTTTTCTGATGACCGTACGAGTTGGCAAATATTTATAAACTTAGGTGTGTATTAGGTCAGTTAAGATAGTTTCTTTCGTAGGTAGAACAATTTAACGGCTGATAGAAAATTACGTAGATATAATAACCATGGTCAATTATTATACGTAATACAGCATTTGATTTTAAAATAATAGTACATCGTAAAGTCAATCCTGATTATTGGCTCACAAGATAAAAGATGTTGTGAAAAAACGCTTCAAATGTTGTAAACTGGCTTTCGTACTTACAGTACCTAAACCAGTTCGGAAAAGTTTTCACACCTATACAATGCATAAAGCTTAATTATCGTCATAATGCCATTTCTAGCCTGAAATAACATAATAGCATCTACAAGCTCTTTCTTATCTTACAAGATGTAGAAGTGCGTACGTCGGTAACGATTAAGAATCACGTAAACTATAGTAAGAAAAACACAGAATCATTGTTTTATTGTTAATGATAATTCTCAAAAATTTACTAGGTTTTTTTTACGTTTGAAATCTCTTGAATGTACTTTAGCTGGTCCACCACCTTAATGTTAAAACTCGTAATATATGACCATTTTTACTTCTAAAGTAACAGTAGGTAGGTATTATAACTCAACCGTATTGATTCAATATTGTTCACCGGTTATATAGGCGCGAATATAATCAAAGACAAGCTCGAGCTTACCTTTGTTATTTTACTCGACGTTTCGACGCAGTTGCATGCATCGTGGTCACGAGTGGACTTAATTCGCGCCTATATACCAGGAAACAATATTGAGTGAGTTGGCCGTTCATAAACAATGACCGTATTGATGTTTATGACACCGAAATACATACACCGACACCGGTACATTACCGGACCAGTAAAGACTACTGATAGACCAGACGAAGATTTTTCTAAACCAGAAAATTATACGATTCCAAACAGTATAGTAGTTTTGCCGAGACATTTTTAATTTATTTAACCCTTAATCAGACAAGGTTAGGTGTGTTTCTAGTGGATTTTGGACTCTATTGACGTTTGTAAACCGATTCCATCACATAAATCCGGGTGATGTTTATCATAAAATCTAGCTTTTAAGTACAATGTGAAATTATTGTTTACTGTTTAAATAGGTATGTGTCCTTTAGTGTTGCATACCTTATTTGATTATTCACTGATAACATCTCTGAAATCTTTAAATAATTCCAGTGAAGATATTCAATAAAGTTCAAAGTATGTGTTGGTCAAGTGGCAATATACTACCTTTGTCGATTAAGGCGTTAAACGTATCGATTCATATCCAACATTCACAACAAAATGTATGGTAACACAAAATTTCAGAACAAGAAAAAGTTTTCTTCATGAAAAGAAGAACATATACAGTACCTAATGAACAAGTGTGCTCCATCGTAGACCACATCGCTGCTTAACAAAAGCGTGGTCAAACGCTTGTTCATTACATTAAAAAAAAAGTATACCAATGAGATCGAAATCATTTCCCGTGAAAAAAAAAGTGATTCCGGATCATAACCCCGAAGTATCCTGTTAGTTAAAATAAATTATTATTGGTTATTTCTTTGGTACCATTAATTATTATAATTTATTTAAATAAGTAGAGCTCTCAAATATGACAATACACGTAAATACACATTACAAATTGTTACCAACAAGGTTTGCTATATTTTTATTGCATATGATCAACATAATTTATAATGTTATAATAAGGAATTTTCAAACTCCAAAAGTTTCTAATCTAGATGTCGCTAGTAGTCTAGAGTGACTTCTGTCAGTTACATTTTAGTACGTTTTTATTTATTTAGGTAACTTTATACACTTTTGTAACATGTAAATCTGTCATAACTAAGAGAAACAAGGGCACTGAAAAATCCTTATTACAACAATGATGAATACTATAGTATAATCTCGTAGGTACATATAAAAGGTTGTCTATTTTATTCTTAAGTTGTGCACGGAGGGCAAGTTGTCGTTCTTTGCTCTTGTGAAGGTTGGGCTCGCACAGCCAGCCGTTGATTGTCAGCAGGATTGGCCCTGCAGATGAGTGAGCGAGCCACGTGGGCGAAAGCAGCTTCAACGTTTAGGCCAGTCTTCGCTGAAGTCTCCATGAAGGATACTTGGTACTCGCGCGCCAGTCGCTGGCCTTCTTCCCGTTTGACAGCGCGCTCTAGGCCACTGTCCGATTTGTTGCCTGCAACGGGAGATGGGATAAGGATTAAATATCTATTATAAAATATGAAGCCATTATTTCGTCTCATTCGTGTAGGTAAATAGATTTTACACGGTCATCTGACCCCAAACTTTGAATAGGTACCCTCGTACTTTGGGTGCTAGAGACTGATATACTTAGATACATAGATACTTTTAGATACATGCATCGATATATAAAACACCGAGCTGATTACCAAAGGATTATTTATGACGGCCAGGGGAATCGAACCCGAGACCGTCGTTCAAATGACCACACATTTCATGTCGCTGTTATTTATGTGTGCTCTTCTCGATCTAACACGTAAGGGTAGTTACATGAATTTGGGGCGATGATGGAGGCCGAAAAAGCACCAAGCTGTCAATTAACCACTTAGCAGAACTTTCTAGACATCCCGCCTTTTGCTTAATTTTGCTGGTATTTAATTAATTATAAAGTTAAAGTATCTGAAGTAGAACATCGTTCAATCTATATATATAAAAATGAATTGATCTTCGTTAGTCTCGCTAAAACTCGAGAATGGCTGGACCGATTTGGCTAATTTTGGTCCTGAATTATTCGTAGTAGTCCAGGGAAGGTTTAAAAGGTGTATTTCATCCAATACTATGGCAAAATAAATGTTTGCCGAGACAGCTAGTAACAATATACAATATATTCTATAATTTAACTAGGAAACGCCTAAATAATTAAATTAGCAAAATACAGAACGGTGATATTCGCGTATACTTGGTTG
>SJJU01010665.1:0-14691 GCA_012932125.1 Conopomorpha cramerella | reverse complement strand
GCCTTAGGATGAAAAACACCCCTCGGCCAGTAGGCCTTCAGTTACAAATGTCTAGTTCATAGCCTGAATTAGCCCAAATCTCCATATCCCTTAGTAGGCTCTTACGACATGCCAGGAAGAAAGGCAGCTGATACATTATTTTTATATGACAGTTCAGAATCTGTACAGTCTTTAGTAATAATAAGTACAACTTCATTGACCCAATATCGATTTGAATACTCTCTAATAAAGATCTTAATAATATTTGTTTTCAGGTTCGATCGAAGGCAAAGACAGGAGCAAGTCTAATCCTCCACCGAGAAACGAATATTACTGTGAGTAACATTTCATAGTTTCTTAATAAGTATTATGATTCATATTTTGTATTTTGAGCTTTTATGTAACGTTTATGTTTAGTTTAATTTATTTAGTTTGATTGATTTTAATGGATTGTACCTTAATGACTTTTGTTGTGAGTCGCAATTACGTCTAAGCAAAAAGTTGAATCATAATCATTTACAACATTAAGACTTCAACCAGGGAAGTAAAATTGGAATTTTCAAGGATGCCATCATCAAATCCTGAATTATTTTTCATACGAACACCTATGTTGTAGATTTTCAACAAAAAAAACTACTACGATTTATCATCGGGGAAGTTATCCGCGACAACATAAAATAAAATAATGATACAGACATGATATACGGTCGAATAAAGAAACCTCTTTCTTTTTTAAGTAGTTTAAAAAGTTGAATACTTTGCGGAATAGAGAGAAGAATTGGGGAATAAAAGTTAGTGTAGTGGTTGTGTTTCACATAGCTAATTCATTAAACTAAATACCCCCCAATTTCCCAGGCGATCATGGACTGATGCAGGCGTTGGTAAATGACGCAAGAAACACTGCTTGGTTCAATAAGAGCATATCGGAATCATCTTCTGATGACAAAGCGTAAGTACCTGCTGTCTATCCACCTATCGAAACACTTTAGAGCATGTCGGAAACGCAACGATTTAACGAATTAGATAAAGTGGTTCTGAATCATAAATCCGATGTCACCGTGTATTAACACTTACTGTTACTGGACTGTTAGTGAAATAACATTACGATCAAGATAGAAAAAGACCTAACTACTTAAGTATTTAGTAATTTCCCTCGAACATTTGTTTTCTAGCCACTCCATCTACAGATTTTTTTTCTAAATTATTGTCAAAGGTCCAACTAATTCGTATGAACGCAGTTTTTTTAGTTAACTTTTTCTCCGATGGTGTAGGTATGATTCAGATTAAATACAGACGAAAATACATTCAGCTAATGGTTAAGTAATAAAAGCTTAAGGGTTTTTTTTATAAGACAATACCTACCCAATGTTACACGATAGGTACACTTAGGAGCCTCTACCTACTAACAATTTTTTTTCAAGCAGCACCACACCAATTTACTGAGGAATTTTCCTAAAGAATTTTATATAGGTAGCTAACAAAATTATTATACTAGATGGTATCCCTTGTATGCGATGTATGTTGATGAATAGGTGCTTGTCGTGTTGTGACTGTCAGATGTCAGTAACCTACCTTAGAAAGGGTTGCCTGTAAGCGAATTCCTGCTACCGTATGAAAATTCTTAGCTATAGCGTGCGAGGAAGCGCTAGTCATCTCCTGTGGTATGGGGGTGTGAGACGGGGTAGGTCGCCACTGAAAACTTTGACAAGATGCGGTGGTCGACGGCTGACTGAGTTAGTTTGAACATCCTCACCTCTTTTGGATTACATGATCTTTGAGTGCCATCTAGTGACCAATTTAATGGAAACATTACCTACACCTAGCTTATTTGTCCTTTCCTTTCGTATTAGGTTAGTAATACGAAAACTTGTATTCTCTTACTTTCAATTCAACCACTGATTGTAGTACTTTTATGTCAAACGTAACCTGGATAGCCCCTTGACAAAAGTCATTGGATTGTTGCCGAGGTAAAGTACTAAATTGTTAACCAACGATTCAAATGCATGCAAAAACAAAAAATGTGTGTTTTTGAAAAAAAAATGTGAAAATTATTGTACCTATTACGTAGGTACCCTATTTAATGTATATTCCTACTTATTGTTCTATATTATATTATTTGCTCGACCGGGAAAATTGGGCTGGTCTTGCTAAGCAGCAGAATCAGGCGCTATGTGTGCCTGAACAATGTTTTTCTAATCTCCTGATTAAGTAACTACTTACAATGAATTTTCAAATTAATAGAAATGGCGTCATATTCTATCATATACTATTGTGAACGTCGCTAGTTCTAGTTTCTCGTTTATAATGTACAAAATCCTGTATAGGAAGGTAGGTCGTGTGATAATGTTTTTTTAAGCTTCCGATGTCGGTAAGTATTGAGGTATATTTACAGTAAGGGACGTCTAATCTGTCAATTGGCCTTTTGTTTAAACTAGTTACATCCATACCATAGTAAAATATTAAATCGAAGTCAATAATGGAGGTATAGGTAGGTTAATAAAGCAGCTTCTGGATGGTGAGTATAAAATGTCTAAATATCTAATTAATTTCTCTAATTTAGTTCTTTAATGTTTCTTCGGTAGGTAATTTGCAAGGTTTAGTTTGCTATCGTAGCTCACTGCTGACCAATCAGGGACCAAATTTAATAATGGATTTTTCAGGATCTTATTACATCATGAATCCTAATATAAAGAGAACATATGAATAATATACCTTTATGCAAGACATACCAGGTATCCCATATAAACAGTCATCTCACGCCTCCTACTCACACACGAATGAAACATTTCCAGAGCGGAGTTCATCAAGAGGTTCGGCTACATCGTGGCGTTCCTGTCTACACACAGTGGTCTCACGCGGTGGCAGGCGCACCCACCAGGGAATGAGCTGGAGCCGGATAAGTAAGTCTTGCACATTCAAAGCAAATGATGTTGGGGAACATACAGCTTAGACAAGACAGCAAAATTTACTTTGTTACTTTTTATGTTATTAGATGGTTTACTTAATTGTATCTACTTATTTACATTTGGAGAAAAAGATGTCGTTCTATTGTCAAAACGGGTTTAACAGTTCTTGCTAGCTATGTTTTTGCTAGGTAGGTTTTTAAATTCAATTCATTTCGTTTAGTTGCTTATTTGAAATTTCCCCGATGATAAATTGGTTGATCGCATACCCCCTTGGATTGGAGAAAATTACATCAGTTCCTTTAAGAGATCCTTTCCAAAAAAACAAGAAATGTCATTGCCACGAAACTACTGAGATCTTTCTAAAACTCTTCACAGGCCACCGTTCGGCAAGCAGTTTCCTCACGCAATAGACGAGGTGTGGTACCGTCGCGCGGTCGAGCAACACGTAGTGGACCCACTATCGTACGTGTACAGCGTCGAACTGAATGGGGACTGTCCCACCAATACCACCCGCGTCGCCACCGTTACAGCGGCGCACGCCATCTTCCACGGTGACGGGCACAGGAAGGCGCCTGCGGCCGTCGTCGGCTTTCAATTCAAGCAAGATCGACTTTACGAGTGGTTCACGAACATCACTTCTTCGGTAAGGAAGGATTTATGTGTAGAATGGATTATTATCGCTTTGTGATCGAGGCTTTTATTCTTTAGGAGGGAATCAAGTGAAATACGTTTGGAGAAATACAAAATTCAAAATGATCAAACGAGAGTAAAGAATTAACTACCTCAATTCGTTATTACCTACCTTTAAATACACTAGTAGCATTTTATACAACATTTTGGATACCTACCTAATAAGTAATCCGCTAGGCTCCGAAGCGCACAGCTTCAGGCTACGTTGGCCGGTACCGAAAGACCCTGAGACCTCCGAAATGTGAAACCGGGATAACCGCTAGATAGAAAAATAATTTGTATAATGTGTTTACCGGGTGTCTAACACATAACCTTGAGGATTTATCCAAATGGGCTTTCCACAACTGACGCTTGGATAGTCAACTATTTCAAGCAAACCGCTTTAGTGTTGAAAAATAAAACGAGTACTTATCTAATGAATGTTTTCCAGTGCGAAAACAACAAGGAGTGCATGTCGTGTAAGTCAGACAACTGGGATTGTTACCTCGTGGACAACAACGGATGGATCGTCGTAAGCGAAGACCGGACACAGACAGGCACTTTCTTGGGAATGGTTAGTCGTTGGAATATTTTTACTTTGAAGAAACTTTTCGATCAACTGGTACCTAAACTATATGTGGTTTATTAAGTAGGTGTATAAAAAACTCACGGCCTTATTCCTATACTCCTATGACAGATGACAAATCCACTCCATGCAATCTATTTAAAGTTGTGAGAACAAACCAGAAACATCAAATTTGATTTTGTCGATGTCGTTGAAATTGTCAATTACCATTTTTGCTAATGTAAAGTTATAAAAACGGGTACCATACCAACCTATCTTTTTAAGGTACTTAAGTACCTATTTCTGAATTCAACCGTTATATGTTTTTTATGTTTGTCCGCGGATATCTCCGTCGTTTATGAATCTATTTCTATGAATGTTTTGTTGGAAAGAAGATATTAGCAAGATGATCCCGTCATAAGGAAATCAGGGTATGATGATAGCAAAACTAATAAATTGAGGGGAACTTTAAAAAAAAGGCGGGTTACTAGTACCTACTGGATGAAGTTGGTTCTTTTTTCTTTAAAATTACCATATGACCATAAGTTCATTCTTAATTGAGAAGTGTTACTTATTGCGCAGGTACGTCCAGACCTGATGAGACACTTGAAGGATGAGGGCATATACCAGCAGATCAACATCACCGATTACCAAGCAGTCTGCTTCAGGGAAAAGAAGACGGCCAGTCCAGGAAATATTTTATTTACGGTACTTTAAAATATTCATAATCCCAAATAAATATTATAATTATTTGAAACAGATTCCAATAATTCTTCATAAACACTAATAGACATAACTTTGCTAGAGGTAAATACTTACGACGGTATGCCGGAATCACTGTTGTTTGTATACAGAAAAGGTCCCGAGACAATATATCATTCAGCTTAAGGAACCTAAACAAAAATAACGAATTCAAATGCATATTCCTGACTCCCAAATTTTCATGTCCACAGCCTCTGGAAAACTTACGCGCAATCATAGCATGGCTCCTCGCAACATCGCTGTGGATGTACAACAGCATATCATTGTCTTTGGCTGAGTATTCCTCTTACCCTTCATCGTTCGACGACGGTAAGTTTTGTCAGCATGCAACGAAATCAAAGACAACAAATAATAAATGGTGACTGGGAATGGATGTTTGATGTTGGAATGAAAGATTGCATGATCTGTGCCGGAGGAAGCATGAAGATTGCACAGTCAGTCTATGAAATCGTTTGGAGGAGGTGTAATAGGACTAGTTTTTTCGTACTACTAAACTAACGCAAATAAATAATATTTATTGAGTATTAAATATTTTCAAAATTTACTTTGAATCTTTAGGTTTTGCCATTTTCGAATTATTCATATTGCACCTGTCATATTGGTGGCTTTGTGACTGCAGGCTTAGAGGTAGCCGGATTACTCACATCAATTATAGACTATACATATTTAGGTAATGGCGCATATATTTCACAAAGTACCAAAATTAACGATACAGATGACATCAGCGAAACACCTTGACCCTTCCAATGAGATTTTAGACTGACTGTGAACTGGATATTGAAGTTTTAAAGCAAAACAATTTCACAACAACGCGAACAATTTACAAAACAGTGCATGTTTGTTCCCAAGGAAGCACAGATCACTTAGATAGAAGCTTTGCAGAACTATCATATTCTGCTGGTAGTAATTATATTAAATGAAATTCATAAAATGGAGTCGCGAATTGGCTCATAGCGTAGACCTTGACGAGGTTAGTAATGACTCCATCTATTTTTCAGAATATATTTCAACCACCACCACTGGTGAGTTTAGATCAACACGGTATCGGGTAGCATTTTGGGTATATTCAAACGTGTGCGAAATAACTTAATAATCTGACATTATTTGGTCTACATACATATTTAGTCTTCTGCAACAAAATCTGCTCTAAAAATTTCGCACTAGTCTGAAACAACCTATTGAAATTTCTTACGTCATTTCCTAAGTTTTACTTTTTGAAATTGATTCTAGATACATTTAGTCCCCTCTAATTAAAAAAGTTAAGCATTGTTTATAAAAGCCTACAATGTAGTTTTTTTTTTGCTTTTTCTCCCCGTATAATCTCAATATTACTTACCTGTGCTGTGTGTCAGTATTAGTGTTCGTTAATTAAGCAATGCTTAACTTTATTAAAGGAAGAGTACCTACAGTATTTTATTGGCATGATCGAATTTGGCTTCATGAATTGAAATGACTTTTGAAATTATTTTATTGTTTTATGACGTTTCTAGGTACCTATTTAATTATACTTTTTTTTGTATTTTAGCACTCAGTAGAAAAGTAGTTTCACTTGTCTGACTCCATGTGTATTTATATACCTACGACTGAATTACTTATTCAAGGGTTCGTTTTAAGTAAATCTATCGTTTTCTTGTAGGTATACTATTAAATACGGAATACTGAACAAGAGAAAAATATGCATTAATGTTATGAGACTGCTTTTAATATCGATAGGATTTCTGATATCTGAATAGATCTGAAATCCGAAAGTGTCAAACCGCAAAGAAGATACCTTTCAACGGAATTATTTTTTAAAACATAGGACCATGCACTAACATTTTATGGCGTTCGTGTTTCTAATCCCAAAGGAAAGAAAAGCTTTGTGACTTCCAGGTCGATCACTTAAAACTTTACTTTATATAACTGTGAAATCTTTCACCTCTCGGGAAAAGGGGCTTAACGTATATTTTCAACACTAACATGTTGTACAGCAAAACTTGCCTACTGCTTAAAGGTTGCATGAAGCATGGTCTCGAAAATGTTATTTTAAGTTTATAAAATGCAAGCAATTTTACATACTTATTAATTTTACTACAAATTATCCAGATCGCAGCACGTATCCCGTTCAGTAATCAATATTCTGATTATCCAAATCAGCGTCTTTTACAACAATTTTTTTTCAGACTATCAAGATATCCACGGTATTACCTTATTTTTTAAGATCTCGGGCTCGATCGGCGCATGTGGCTGATTTTAATAATTATTTATGTTAATTCAAAAGATTTTGCGATCATCTCTGTGCAATGAGGGGTTTTCTAAAAAAATCAATCTGTCAAAGTACTACTTTATTCTATGATCGTCCGTTTTCGGACTCGCTCTTTTGTATATTTTTTTTAAAGAAAATACTTCATTGTAATTTTTGTTTTTGGAAGAATTGGAAAATTAGCAGCAAAACATTTTCTGCGCTTAAAATTAAAGCTTTCATGGCTCTTTACGAGGCAACCAACAGAAGGCAACCAAGGAACCCTTAATATGACTGCAAAATCTTATTTAAATACAATTCCCGTTCTACATTTAGGTACTTGGCTAAAAGAGTATCAACTTTGTCAGGATTTTTAGAAAAACGGTTATATTGAAACCATAATTATACTTAATGGTGCTATTACACTACTGTGATTATACATGATTGAAAATAGTTAGCTGTGATTTTTAAGCGAGTTCAAAAAAGGATTCTCTATTCGACCGTATATGATTTTTTATACTTGTTCGATATAATAATATGATAACTTTGTCGTTTATGAACCGATTGAGTTTTTTTTTGTGGGAAATAAGATATTTCCTATGACAAGGAAGTCGGAGTTTGGTGATGGCAGGCCTGATAAATTGAGGGAAACTTTAACAAATCGTATGGGCAACCAGTACGTACAGTAGTCGCCCAGTAGATACTGGTTGAAGGCGGTTCTTTTATCTTTAAAATAATATACCTGGATAATCCCACCGACACCACTGTTATTCCTGTTAGCGCAAGGCCCTACAACGGCATCCAGAATAGATCAGAGCCCAATCTGAATATCTTGGATCCCACTTAGTAAGTAAACTGAAGATGGATATAGATTAAGAACGAAGTAGAAGAATAAGTATACGCTGCATTGCAATTCATACATTTGACTTTGACTTCCCTGATATAAATAGTGGAAGATACATTATTACAAACGGGGCACAAATTGCCTTTTGGGAAGTCTGTAATTACATAGAAGGTTTAAATTAGTTTACTATAAACCTGATAATGTAATAGCACCCTTAGACATTTGTATCACAGACATGAAGAACTAAAATATGTTTTGACGACTATTGATACGCTACGCCAAGTACCTATGACCCTTAAAAATCAAACCCTAATCTTACTCCAACACGTTCAAATTCTAGTATACGGGTACGAAAATGACGAGGAAATCTACGACCCATCAAATCCATCCAAGCAGTCACAGAGGAATTTGGAACGCGACTTCGAGAAACTCGTCCTGATTAACCGCACCCGACCAACACCCTGCGACCGAGAGATATCCCTGTACCAGTTGAACTATAACAATTTGAATTCTAAACTCGCGAAGCCAATCAGCTGCGAGCGGCCGTTCCATGTTCAAATTGTCAACTACACAAACATGCTGCTGATAGTCGCAGACGCCCTGTGTCCGAGAAAGGAGGAAGCTCGCTGCGTCAACATGGAGCCAAAGGAGGTCGTCTACCTCAACAAAACCTTGCCTTGTTTCAAACACGAGCAACCTCTTTATAGAAGACAGCCTATTTCGTGCATCCGAAGTCATAGTGAAGTGAGTATTGGGGTTAATTTGCCAACGACGTCACCTTTTAATGACGTCTATTCTCTCGATGCGAATATAAGATTACGTCAATGTTTATAACTCAAAACCTAATTGAGGGAATTCAATAATAGTTTATGTGGAGCCAGTATGGAGAGCCAATTCATGTCGAAAAAAGCAAGATTGGCTGTCCATGACGCTGTACTGGCACCAACCTTAATGTACGGGAGTGAAAGTTGGGTATGGCAGAAGAAGCATAAAAGTAAAGTCAATTCCGTAGAAATGCGGTCATTGCGGAGCATGAAAGGCGTGACATTTAATGACAGGATAAGGAATAGTGTGATAAGAGAAAGTTGCGGTTTGAAGGAAGACGTAGTGACCAAGATTGAAAAGGGCATACTTCGGTGGTTTGGGCATATGGAGAGAATGGATGAAAGTCGATTGACGAAAGAGATTTATATGGGTGATGAAATGGGCCGGGTGAGTAGAGGTCGCCCCAGAAGGACATATGTTGACCAGATTGGTGATGTCCTGGCCGAAGGTGGCGTGAAAAGTACTCGAAACCGGAGGTCATGTATGAAAAGATGTATGAATGTAGATGAAGCGAAAGGGGTATGTCAGGACCGTGACAAATGGAGATCTGTAGTCTCTGCCTACCCCTCTGGGAGACAGGCGTGAAGTGTGTATGTATTTGTGGAGCCAGTTTAGCAGCTTTTTCTGTACAGTTGGCAAGATCTCTACCTTTTCTCCATTCAATCCTGTCTTGCGTCACCTGACAAGAGTCGGAAGGCCTTCACGAACATTACTCCTCACCCAGGCACGAACATTACGTATTTGAGCGCATTACTTCAGTCAATTCCAATATTAAGCATCCAATAATTATTTACAAATTACATTTATTTTATAGGAGAGCAACATCGACATGTGTGGTCGCGGCACCCTGCCTCAGCATCACCTGTGGGCAACTGTCAGCCTTCTACCACTACTCAGATATCTCATGCTAGCCTAGACTAGGTACAATGATGAAATCCTATTATTTTGCATACAGGGTGAACAATGCAATGTTGAATGAACCTTAATGTCTAATGACATTCTTACTGAGTTTCAACCTTGGGATGTAGGTAGGCGAGATTTTTAACCAACATACCTACATGAAATAAATTCGCGGAACATTTCATAGGACACTCTTAAACTCAACATTTCTTGGTTAGAACTGGTTTTAGATTATGTTATAGATACTAACTTAGGTGCCATATTGAATTGTTCCCCCTGTATAACAATATAAAATTGTAAAGTGTATTTAAATTTTCGTCTATTTAAAATATGTTATTTGAATTTTTAATATACATAAGTATGTGCAGTGTTTTAGTGAAGC
The DNA here is from genome assembly GCA_012932125.1 of Conopomorpha cramerella. Classification (NCBI taxonomy): domain Eukaryota; kingdom Metazoa; phylum Arthropoda; class Insecta; order Lepidoptera; family Gracillariidae; genus Conopomorpha; species Conopomorpha cramerella. Next base: position 4,638 of record SJJU01010665.1, on the reverse strand, counting down.
TTTACCAAAACCCCTAGTTGAAAGTACAAATTATATTTACCTGTAATATGTTATTTTTGTTTATTGTTCAAAACAGAGAAATAATATTATGGTGTTGTTTGTTTGACTCAATCATATCCAGCTAGAATAGTGTGATTTAACATATCTCGTCTATATATTTTATTGAATTAATAATTATGAATAATGTTCTTTAAAGTAAGTAAATCATTGATAGATAAAAAAAATATAGTAAACATTTGGGCTCCCAATGTGCCACAAATCATAAGGCATTATATCAGAATTTCTTCGTTTCTGTTCTTATTTACCCACTTGTAAAAATATTTAAATCAATTGGAAATTTCCCATATTGATTATAGGTCTACCAGCATCTGATGTAAGAAAAAAATTTCGATTTTCATATATGGCAACAAAAAAATTTCACCTGTCAACTAAAATTTAGAGATATTGTTTATGTTGGTGAAAAGTAAAGTATCAAAACCTTTTAGTCCAATTTCACCAGTATTGCTTAACATCAATTTCTTCTTTCCCTTTTTGCCGTCAGATCCTAGTAGTCCTATAGTTAACCAATGTTCCTGTCAACTTCTGTCAAGTTATGATCCACTAGTATCTGACAAGGACAGGAACATTGCTTTGGTACATACCTAATCAAACATTTAAATATTTTTATAAGTACGAAGTTATTTATGGTGTGGTATAAAAGATTGTCAAGCTACATGGATAGGATTTTTACTAACCATATTTCCGTCCAAACTCTAATTTTAATTTAATTTGTTTTATTAAGAGAAAAATAATGTAATTTCAGTTTTGCTAATCCCTCTAAATCTCTAGGCAACATAATAGGTACCTATCAATTCATTGGAATAAAAATTAAAGATCTTTATATCTAACTAAATATATTATTATTAAATACAACCAATAGGTATTTCCTTTGGATTTACTCAAATTAACTTTCTACTTTGTTGTTTATAAGATTTTAATAAAAAATATACACAAATATTATATATAGTTTTATTTACAAGGAAATAATTACATCTCTACTATAGTATTACTACAAATAAATTAGAAAAGTGCCTACAGAAGGGTCCAATCACAGCTTTTTTTTTTATGCTGTCATATAATAATGGCCTATAGTGTTAATTGTTTAACACTTACGGCTATTTGCATAAAACATTGATGAACTAGTTGACATATTATACAATGTTAAACAAAAACATTGGAGAACATCCCCCAAGAAACCCTATGTCAAAAACGAAACAAAAAATTCACTTCTTCATATAAAATGGCAATCAGCTGATTGGTAAGTTTGTATGAAGAGATGAAACTTATTTTCCGTTTTTAACAGTGTTCCTTGGGGAAAGTTCTTTGGTATCGCAAATAGGCTGAATAACTTTCTCCAGTTTCTCCAACGTTTTCGATTGAATGTTATAGTTATACCAGTTTGTCCCTATATAGTGTACATATGATCCGGTTATGAGACATTGACTAGCAGTGCATTAGCACTGTTTGCTTTATGAATACCACTGTCACAGTAACAATGAATAGACTTTTCAGAAGCTATCCCTCATTGGGTCAAATATATCATACTGCTATGGAGCCACAAGTTAGAGGTGCGACAAGTTGGTTATTTGTGTTCAAAATTTATTACACCTGGCATGAGTTGATGCCAAAGAACTAAAAATTTTTTTTAAAGTATACCTGTATTTTAATAGTGACAGCTATACATATACATTAAATAAGATATTTATTAATTTTTTTTAAAGAACACAAAACAAAACTGACTGGACTCTGGTATGAGAAATATTTTCAAGACACTTACCAACAAAAAAGTACATGTTAACAATTTTCCAATGTTATCTATTTCATGAATCTAATTATTACTTCCCTCCACTTTGTTAGCTTTTATATATTCATCAACTTCATTCATTAGATTGTCCAATCTCTGTTGTCTTATAAGATTGGTCTGGAGTTGTTCAAGTTGCTCACCACCTTCCATGAAACCCTTGAGGTTGTGGAAGTTTCCTCCGCCGGCTCGGTGCTCAGTTATCCTGTCTTGCGGGTAGTTGTATGTCCTGATCTTTTCATTCCTTTCACCTGAACCCACCTGGAATTTTTAGGCATAGTATTGTTCTTTACAGCTGTTGTAAGAGATAAAAATAAATAAATAGTACTCTAGCTGTATTTCTCCTAATAATAAAGTACACAACATACAAGTTTGACCTAAGGCCAATGAGCAAAACAAATTTACAGGTGGACAAATGTCAAACTAGCCTCAGACCTCAGTTATTGCTTAGATTGCTCCTTATGTAATTTATTGATACCTTTAGTGAAGTAAAAAAAACGAATTAAACACATACCTGACATTTCCTTTCTGCTTGAATCTGTGATGACTGTTCTTCAATTTGTTTTTGTAAAAGAAGTGTCCTCAACTTTTGCATAGCAATTTCTTTGTTTTTAATCTGGGATCTGCCTTCCTGGCACTCTACTGATGTCCCTGTTGGGATGTGGATAATTCGTACTGCACTGTCAGTAGTGTTGACATGCTGACCACCAGCTCCGCTGGCCCGTTTTGTTTCAATCTTCACATCACGGTCTGGGATATCCAAATCAATGTCAGTGGGTTGAGGCAATACTGCAACTGAAGCTGTGCTTGTATGAATACGCCCACCTTTCTCTGTTGATGGAATACGTTGAACTCTATGCACACCTGCTTCTAACTTCATCAATTCTGGTGCTCCAAGACCTTGAATCAACATGGAGGCCTTTCTGACACCACCAATATCAGATTCATCTATTGAAGCGACGTCAACTTGCCACTGCCTGTATTGTGCATACGAGACATACATATCAAACAGTTCACGGGCAAATAACATGGATTCTTGGCCACCAGCGCCTGCAGTTACTTCTAATAGTATACCACCTTCGCTGAGATACGGCTCCACGAGAATCGTGTGTAAATCGTCATCAATCTCCTTAACTCGTGACAGATATATTTCAGCTTCTTCTTTAATCATTTTTTTAATTTCAGGATCTTCACCATCTTTTTTATTCAGTTCCTTTAGGGATTCTATGCTGTCGAAAAGTGCGATTCTCTGTTCCAAAACTTCGACTATGGGTTTGATCTCGCGCAGTCTGTGCACTTCATCATTACTTCTTTTAGGTTTAGATAGAAGAGTATCATGCTCAAGCATTAACCCAGAGAGATATCGTTGAACTGCCGGACTCGATAAATCCAACGCCTTTTGTGAATAAGCTTTTCGTAAGATATTACACAAGTTTGCTCCCTTTGTCAGGGAAAGAAATCTTGCAGTAAACATTATGAAATATTAGTACAATTACATAAAAATTGATAACTAAAAGTTTGTTTTGTTTTTCTGTGATCTGTCTGTGTGATTTTAGGTTATACCAAATGTCAAAGTTATCAAACCAAGTGTCAACTTATAACTTGTGACGACCCGACTGCGGTCTTCTACCACGCCATCTATAGTTGAGTAGCAGAATTAAAAACTTACTGGTACTAATCATGAGTTATTAGAATATACCGTTAGATGTCGTTAGTATAATGAAACAAAAAATAATGGATTATACATCGAATCTGACTGTAGCAACGGATCTCCCAAAAGATTAGGCAGGGATGTACATTTTTGTTCCAAAGTTCTTGTTAAGTCGAAAGAGATGCAAAGGTAAATATTAAAAAGAGTAGATAGGACTAGTGGTAGTAAGTATACTACCACTATTATTTATATTAGTAGCTAGCTACCTACACCCTGACCAGCAGCCACATCTGTGCGCGCCATTAGGGTGCCGAACAGCACCAGTAAATACATACAACGAAATATTGTGAGACAGAGCTGGCTTGTCGATTTTTCGAACACCTCACTGCGTCCATAGTAAGCATACCAACACTTCCTAGGTATATTAAAGCAGGTCAACACTTCCTAGGTAAGTATATTAGAGTTGGTACCTACTCAACAATAGCTAACTGTTTGAAATTATCATCGATCACCACAAAGTAAAATTTCTATTACTCTTCTACCCGCCAGTCGCCACGTGCATACCGCAACTCTCTCACATAATTGATAGTGAATATTCGTCAAAGACCATTTCCTCGTTGCAGACCGCACCATCAATTACCTACTTACGTGTTTCACATTCTCTTGACGCGTGTGTATGGAGTTATTAGCACTAATGATTGGCAGACAGACAGACGGACACACCGACTTTTGTTATGGGCCGCAGACCGCAGAGCTTCCGTGACTCGGCTCATTTTTGTTTTGCGGACTGCTTCATATAACTATCTATTGAATGGGGAGCCTCAAACGATCAACTTACCACTTATTATTCTATAAAAATAAAAAAATAATCATAATTTTTAAAGAAAAAAAAACCGCCTGAACTTGTCGCCCTACGTTTATTTTTTATAGTTCCCCTCGATTTATCTGGCCTGCCATAATCGAATGCTATCTTCTATATAATCGGACCACCTTTGAAATATCTTCTTACCAACAAAAAAATAAACTTCAAAATCGGTTTATAAACGACGAAGTTATCCGTGTTATCCGTGAACAAACATAAAAAGTATAGGTACATACATTGGAATGGAGATCGCTTCGAAAATAATCCCAAAGCGGTTCACCAGGT
>SJJU01010664.1:0-27185 GCA_012932125.1 Conopomorpha cramerella | reverse complement strand
TCCTTACTCCATCTGGTCCAGAAGCTTCGACGAAGTTGTTCGAGCCTATGGAACCTTGATAAACAGGGCTTCGAATAATCCACGTCGTTCGAAGTAGGCACTGATGTGAGGGGACGACCGATTAAAAAATGTGCAGGCGTTAATGGCAGAAGGTCTTCAGGGTCCGGTGAAAGTGGTGTGAGAGGTCTTGAGTTCAGGATTCCCTCAATCTGGATGAGTACCGTTGACAACTCCTCGTAGGTGAGATGAGAAGAACCCAACACTCTGTACAAATGGTGCTTAATAGACTTCACACCCGCTTCCCAGAGTCCACCAAAATGAGGAGTATAAGCAGGGGTGAAATTAAAAATAATGCCATCGCTAGCGGCAGATTCAGATAATGAACCACAACTCGACTTTAAAAATCTAGCTAAGTCATTGCAGGCTCCGACATACGCAGTTCCGTTATCGGAAAAAATGTTTTTAGGTTTGCCTCTCCTCGAAACAAAACGATTCAAAGCGCATAGAAAATTATTGCTTGTAAGGTCACCTACCAACTCAATATGAATTGCTTTAGTTGTAAAACATATAAATAGTACGATGTACACCTTAATAAGCTTGCTACCGCGGCCTTGACGACTTAATGCAGTTATAGGGCCAGCATAATCTGTTCCAACATTTTCAAAGGGAAAACTCGGTGTTATGCGATCACGGGGTAAATTACCCATCAGTGGAGCGCTTATTTTTCCCTTCATGCGACAGCATCTCACGCATTGTCGGTAACACGACCTTGCAAGGTTACGACCGCCAATCGGCCAATAAATGTCTCTAATGGAAGCCAATAAAAGTTGAGGTCCAGCGTGCATCAAACGCTTGTGTTCATGCCGAAATAATAATTTTGTAAATGTATGAGAGGACTGTACCAATATAGGATATTTTTGTTCAAAAGACAAATCTGAATTGTGTAGACGACCACCGACGCGTAGTATTTTATTGTCATCTAGAAATAAGTTTAATTTATTCAATGAATTTTTTATCGGTAATGTTTTACACTGTATAAATATTTTGTATTCTGGGATTGACTCTGATTGTGCTTGTTTAATAATAAAGTTTAAAGAATCACCAAGTTCTTTCACAGACAGAGCTCCAGACATTTTAATTTTATGTTTAATATTATAAATAAATCGTAAAACGTACGCAGTTGACCGGACAAGTCTGTTGTAAATAGAAAATCTATTAAAATTAACAATTGTTGTATCCGGTTGCTCCATGGCATGCAACGTCTTTTCACAGCGGACTTCAGGTAAATTATCAATTTTTACGAACTTAGAAGGCCATTCTGAAGTAGGTTTACAAAGGAATGATGGGCCTGACCACCATAAATCCTTACTTTGGATGGCATCTGGACTTACGCCGCGTGAAAGAAGGTCAGCAGGATTCTCGTGAGTAGGAACATGTCGCCAGGCGCACTCACCTGTCACGTCAAGGATATCAAGGAAGCAGTAACCACGAACTCCGACCCTGAGGTCAACTGTATTATGACCATAAATGTAATTGGGCGCCATTTGTCAGGGTTCCCCTTACTGAGACAGCATGAGACCCAGGGGACCCCGAACAAAAAGAAAAAAAACAACTATTTAGGTTGTTGCCTCTTTAATTAAAAATTAATATTTATTGTCTATACAGTTGACCTCAGGGTCGGAGTTCGTGGTTACTGCTTCCTTGAATACATCACATGGGTATAAATTCCCAATACTTAATTAGATTAGACCTTATTTCTCTACCTGCCGAGATGAGCCTAGGAATACCTCCTCGCGGACAGCCGGCGCAGTGGTGTCCGGGGAGTGGTCCCTCCGCCTCTTTGCAGTGGTTCCAGTATTCGACGCAACGTGGCGTTGAGACCGCGTTACCAACAAAGTATCTGTTAGCTATAACATGTGTGATCCTTCGGTAGGCTATATCTGTGTGATCCTCCTTGTAGGCTATACCTGTGTGATCCCTGGAAGGAAAAGGACAGGTTATATTGGCCCTCCTTCTTAGAAATTATACCAGCATAAGTCCCAGCATAAGGATACACTGTATTTCTTACCTCCCAGCCCACACCTAGCCTTCTAAAACGTAGAAGGTTAACAATAACCTTTTTGGCCACAACGTGCGCACTGTAGGAAGAACAAAGACACTCGTTAGATTTATGGAGGATTTACAATACGGAAATTGATATCGAAACACAAGGAATACCTTGGGATCTTACCAAATATTAGGGAAAAATGCTCCTGCGCACTTGGCCCTCACTAGGCATGATGTCGGCGCTACAGTCGCATAATTATTCTCTAGAACAAAGACACAATCGGTAATCTGTCGTTTGCCAATGAGGTTATCGTCATTTATTCACAATTGCATACGAACTTACCCTTAGACCTTAGATTTGAATCACCGATTCTCTCTGCCAAACGTTCCGTTTTAAAGAACGAAAAAATGCAAAAGTGCAACGTTACAGGTGCTACTCTGTTTTTCGCCATCATCAGTCTTACTGATGCAATTTCACAATTAGCGTCAATAGAGGAGATATACAAACAGGCACCGTATGCCTCTTGTGACGCGCCACAAAAAACGTGAACGTCAATTTGATCGGTAGGCGAGACTACAGCCGCACGAGGGATCTGGACGTTATTTAAAGACGGTAACATATTAATGAGTCGTTCCCACTCATGGCTAAGTTTCACTGGCAGTGGTTCGTCCCATGATAATTTGTGTAACCACAATTATTGCATCATGATTTTCATTGGAACGATACACGGAGCTAAAACACCTAACGGGTCAAAGACTTGCCCTATTATAGATAGGATAGTCCGTTTAGTGCACTGATGATGTGAAGGTTGCAATCTAATTGGAAAACAAAGTTGATCCGAACCAGTGATCCAGCTGAGCCCTAAAGTTTTATTCGGTTCTGTTGAACCGATGTTGAGGTCAATCGTGCCTCCTGGTGATGCATGGGTGACGAGCTGAGGATCATTTGATCTCCATTTGCGCAGTGGTAGGCGAGCGGATGCAAGGGCAGCCGTCACCTCCTGCTGAATGAATTTAGCTTCCTCCATAGTTCTCGCACCTGTCAGCAGATCATCCACATAAAAATCATGTAGTATGACATCAGAAACCTTTGGATTGTCACATTCTAAACCTACTTGCTTGAGACACCGAATCGCAAGGAATGGTGCGCTGGCTGTACCATAAGTGATGGTATTTAAGGAGTAGGCTTTTAACTCGTGTGACGGGTCGCTGCGCCAGACTATGTGCTGAAGATGCCTGTCATCAGGGTGAACGAGAACTTGGCGATACATCTTCTCGATGTCAGCCGCGAGCACATATTTGTGCTGTCGGAAACGAATGAAAATGGAGAGCAAGTCATCCTGGATCGTCGGTCCCACCATTTCAATATTGTTCAGCGATAAACCGGAAGTAGTAATACTGCTGGCATTGAACACTGCTCTAAGTTTTGTGGTTGAGCTGTTCTCCCGCAGAACACCGTGGTGGGGAATAAAATATGCAGGTTTATCATGAGTGAATGAACTCTCACTCATATGGCCCAGGTCCTGATATTCCTTCATGAAATTGGTGTACAAGTTTTTAAATTCAACTTGTTTATTAAATCGTCGTTCCAGCGAAAGGAAACAATGCTTGGCACGTCCTAATGATTCGCCGAGTACAGATGGGTCTTGTGTCAATGGTATCCTAACACAGAAACGCCCATCTTTAAGACGAGAGGTATGTTGTACAAAGTCATTTTCACATTCCTGCTCCTTTTTGGAATAACAGGTGGACTTACATGATACTTCCTCCAGTTTCCAAAATTGAGTGAGTTGACTTTGTACATCGTCAGTGCGGAGATCAGTGGAATGTGTATTTGTAACATTAATAAAATTACACCTTAGTATTGGAGTTGACTGTACTTGACTGGGACCTGAGACTATCCAACCCAAACGAGTTTCAGTCAGTACAGGATTGCCCTTTCCTAAATTAATTCGCTGACTTCCTATTAAATCCCAAAAAATATCAGCTCCGATAATTAAATCAATATCAGACGGAGTATGGAAGTTGGGATCAGCGAGTGAAATATCAGTGGGAATAGCCATGTTTGAAACGTCGACATGTTGACACGGTACTTTGTCAGTAATAGTAGGTAAAACGAAACAATGAATACTGGTTTTATAACTTCTATCTAATGAAGTAATATTGACGCGACACATTTTTTGTATTGTTGAAATAGAATTATTTATTCCTGTCAGTGCCCTATTTATCGAGATAAACGGTAAATTAAGTTTATGATAGATTTTCTCGGTAATAATGCAAGACGAACTGCCACTATCTAATAACGCACGTAAAATATGTTCACGGTTGCAGTTGTCGTATACTTTATTAGGGCCGTAGATAAGAGTACCTGCGTGTGACCTTGGCCGTGAGGATTAGCAAGACGAGCGGATAGTGAGACATTGCCCGGTGAGCGCTCGGCCGGCGACGATAGTGCATCATTACAACTCTGTAATTGAGAAATAGAACTATCAGTTTATCAATAGGCTTATTTGAATTAGTGTAATTCGCGACGTGAACTAAAGTGTTGTGCTTACGACGACACATCTTACAGCCAGTTTTCTTACACCGGTTTGCATAATGACCTGCATGAAAACAGTTATAACATAGCTTTAACTTGGGCAACAATGATAATCGTTGCTCATTACTCATGTTGAGAAAGTCTGGACACTGGGACAAGTGATGAGCTTCACTGCACTTTGGACAGATCTTTGAAGATGATTCCCGACCATTTGGGACGAGACTATTCTGAATACAAGAAACCATGGACTTAAACTTCGTATTCGTGGATCTATTGCTAGGCTGAGGATTACTACGTGACTGTGACAATTCAATTACCTCAAGAAAATCAGCACGATTACGAAGGAAAGTGATAAATAGACCAAGTGTAATTTTAGTGTCTATGTTAATTTGGTTCCTGTGTTGTTCCCATTCACGGTGCGTCTTCGAATCTAATTTTCGTGATATTATGTGTATCAAAAGTGTATCCCAGTGATCTGTGGGCTCACCTAAGGACTCTAAGGAACGGAGGTTTTTATTTAATTGATCAATAACTCGCTTGATGCCTGCCGAACACTCCTTGTTACCCATGTCAATGTTCAGTAATGCTGTTACATGATTTTGAGTTAATAAACGCTTGTTATTAAATCTGTCACACAATAAATTCCAAGCCACCGAGTAGTTAGCTTCGGACATAATGATAGAATTGATACATTCAGCTGCCGAGCCTTCCAATGCCGATTTCAAATAGTGGAACTTGGTTATCTCATCTAGGTCTTCATTTGACGAGACCATACTTTTAAAGGTATCATGAAAGTATAACCAGTTCTCATGTGACCCATTGAACTTCGGCAATGGAATAGTCGGTAATTTAAAAGGCTTTGATTTGCTTTGAGAGGAGACGGCGCAGATTTCATTATTAGATTTAGCTATAAAACTATTAATAATATCTTGAGCCATAACGTTAGCTCTGTGAAATGAGGAGACGAACTCTTCCCTAGCTTCTAGCTGAGCTGTCTGGTCATCCGCCAGGCATTCTATTTGCAGCTGTACTTCATCAAAATTATCCATTAATTTAGGCAACGTATTTAGTCGAGATTGTAGTTCGTTTACCTGAATCTGTGTACACTCTGAATCCAGCAATGTATCCATAAATTTAATGAATGACGTTAATTGTCCTTTAAAACTTCCTCTTTTTCTACTTAATTCCTTTTCCGACATTTTGGGAAGCGGGATGTGACCTGGAATGTATACAAAACAAGTGCTTAAATGTAAAAACTTATATTTTAACTGTTATTTTGCTACTTACCTACTTACTAATTGTAACTAAACTGTTTTATTTGTACCTTATAATTTACTGTAATTTGCTAATGTTCTCTATGTTATACTATCCTACTGTAATAGATATTGTCTTAAAATACTGTAGATAATGTAAGTACTGATAAAATAAATGATTTAAGTCTTCTTCTATGAAATAAGTGTTTTATTTTTGAGGCCAGATAAGTACAATAAATACCTTTAATTAGGTAGGGATGTAGATATGTGAAAAGGAGTACAAATCTAATAATAAGTTGTAAATATCAGGCATTAATGAGGAAGAAAACTAATTGAACAATAAGTGTACTTACATACGTAGTAGGTTAGGTTAACCTCACAAGATGTCGGCATCTACGTATATACATAGGTAATTAACTATACTAATTCCGCTTAAATATAAACTTAACAAGATAGATACTACCTGAAAGAGTGTTGGGTTTAATTAGTGACTAAATATCACATCCAGGTGTCACAATTAACACTGAAGACGAGTAACACTTGATGAACTTGCTTGCACCGGGTACCACAGCACGTGCAACTATTTTAATTACGGGTTTTTTCGTCGAAATAACACTCTTTTCTCCGGAATAACTGGATACAGGTATGTATTAACACTGATCCGGCTCGAAGGACCATGTAGAAGGAGGATCAGGTAGTTCAATTAATAAAAATCTTGTTTTTAAATACGGAGTGTATTACACCTTGGGGTTAGTGAGAACAGAAGGGAAAAAGACTGCACCTAGTCACAAGACATAGCAAAGCAAACATTAATAATGCAAACTTTTGAAATGCTATTTACAATAATAAGGCGCTAAGGTGCAGTATGTACTAAAAACTATGTTAATATTATAAAACTAAACAATGACTTAATTAAAAACAAAATGACTAAAAGTACTTACCTAATAAAAACAGACATTCCCCATTACTGCACAGTCCTTCTAAATTACCACTCAATGGATGGTTGGCCCACACTGTTGAATCATGGGCACTCCCTGGGTTGCTTGCATCTATATACAGCAGGCGTAGCGCTGGATCACAAATCTAATAATAACTAACTACTAATAACTAACATTATAGCATTGTGTAAGTAGGTAACAACATGTTGCAGGATAGCAACATGGGTGACATCAATGCAGCCAATGGCACCAGGGTATTGCCATATTTTTGATAAAATCTAAAATAAGAAGGTAGGGTATTAGGTAATCATATTATTTGGAACATTAGTAGGAAAGCTGTGGAAAATTCAATGGAAATATGTTTAGGTAAAATAACTTCAGCACAAAATTCGGTATATATAGGTTAGCTTTTTTTAGTAGCACAATTATATATTTTTGGGAAGGAGCAAAATTTGATTAGGTATCTCACTGATCTACTTACATGCGTTTGAGGCTATTCCGCTGTTGTTGTTGTAATGGCCATTTAATATATTTGCTGTAAATGGCCGAATGATTTAGGGCTGCTGTAACTTCTCTCACAGACCTTGAAACAGTGGTCTGTGAGACATTGTGAAGCGAGTTTTGGCCAACTAGCGTCTGGTACGAGCCTGTGGCATAAAACGCTAATGCTACAAGTACCTGAAAATGTTTTGCATGATTAGAAACATACAGATTACATAGGTTACTTTCATAGGTAGGTACAACATAATAATCTTCCCTTTTGACTTCGCCGCAGTCAATAGATATGCTGCCTGCAGGGTGTCAATGAATGATGAATAAGTAGGTAAGTAACTATCTTACTTTTAGTGTAACGGAGATACCATCACTCCTTCTTTCTTTGCGAATAAAAGGCGTAAGTTCCGTCACCAGCGTTCTCACAGTTGACTTGTTAAGCCGAAACGTTTTCAAATATTCAGCTTCGGGAATAAAGAACGGGTCCGTTGCCATTCTGATTTGTTTACGGGCTCGTCGTCTATCCAAATTTTGTCGGCGACGCTGATTTACAATGTCAGCTAGATTATATAAACGCCAACGCATAAATGCACTCATATTTGGGCTTTTGAAAGGCACTTCACCAACACGACACGATAGTTTTGAGGTGAAAACTCGAATACCTCTAGTGGTTTACTCGCACTTCACTAGTAGTACACTAGTACTTTACTCGCTGTCAAAATTTAGCAGAATACCAAATGGCTTTCTACCAATGAGCGATCATAACACTAGTAAGGAGCAGAATACGCAATAGGTGGTATACTCGTACTATAATCGCACTCGCAGTTCACTCGCAGTTCACTAGAACACTAGTGGCTAGCAGACTATCAAATGTGCATAATCGTTCTATTATACTACGAGTATAGTACGAGTGGCGGTAATGTTATTTAGCAGACTTGACACCCTGGACCTGTCAAAAGCCTTTGATTTGGTGAGTTATGACATACTATGGGATAAACTAAGTAAAACGGAAGTACCATCTGAAGTTGTCGCTTTTTGTCGCGTTGTTCGCGTATTTAGATACTGGTATAATAATCAAACCAACGTTGTTAAGTGGATGAACAGCTCTTCTGAGCCGTACAGGGCGGGGAGTGGAGTAAGACAGGGTGGGCTGAGTTCTCCGTCCCTGTTTAACCTATATATCAACGCGCTGATAGAGGAGCTCAGCAGCCGCCGTGTTGGCTGCCATGTGGACGGGGTGTGCGTCAACAATATTAGTTACGCGGACGATATGGTGCTGCTGAGCGCCTCACCAGGGGGCCTAGTTAGGCTTTTGGGCATCTGTGAGAGGTATGCTGAATCCCACGGTTTGAAATACAACTCTAGCAAGAGCGAATGCATGGTCTTCGAGGCCGGACCTGGTCGTCCCATTAGTGTACCAAGTATAAGGCTTAACGGAGTGGAACTCAAACAGGTACGACAGTTCAAGTACCTCGGACACTTATCACATGCGGCCTCAAAGACGATGCAGACGTGGAAAGGGAGCGGCGTGCATTGTCCGTCAGAGCCAATATGATCGCCCGCAGGTTTGCGCGATGCTCCAATAACGTAAAAGTTACTTTGTTCCGTGCATATTGTACGTCGTTTTACACGTGCAGCATGTGGGCGAACTATACCCAGAGGCAGTATAGTACGCTCAGGGTGCAGTACAATAACGCGTTTAGGGTACTGTTGGGGCTGCCTCGTTTCTGCAGCGCGTCTGCCATGTTTGCGGAGGCTCGAGTGGACTGCTTCTACGCAACAATGCGAAAGCGTTGTGGTGCGATGTTGCGCAGAGTTCGGGCCAGTACCAATAGTATCCCATGCATGATAGCGAATAGACTAGATTCGATGTACATGATGCACTGTTCCAGCCTGCATGTGTGTAAAAATTGATGTTTATTTTGTTGACCTATCTTTAATATTGTATTTTTTAACTAACATAGTACCTAAGTATTACTAACGAAATAAGTCTTTTTAACTTTAAATAAATAAATTTATTATTATTATTATTTTTAACTTTTAAGTTCTCGACCTTATGGTGTCGGTGTAATGATAGTCGCGGGCCTAGGCCAAACGACTATCATGAACTGATGCGTGATGTGGAGAATCTTTGTCCGTTTGTAAAAATTTACGGACAATACGACAGGTGTTTAGTATGACAGATTTTTGCATGAGTGCGTAAAGTGATGGAGGTAAATGTAGTGATTGTAATGATGTTTTTAATTGTGTTGGGATGATACCTGTCGTAGACAAGACTATAGGGATAATGTTGATTTTATTTAATTTCCAGATTCTTGTTATTTCCTCTTTGAGTTCAGTATATTTTGTTAGTTTTTCTGCAATGGTTTTTTGTATATTGTGGGTGTTCGGGACAGCTATGTCTATTAGTATGGCGGATTTGGCAGTTTTGTCTATAAGAGTTATGTCTGGTCTGTTATAATGGACTGTTCTATCGGTGAGTATCGCTCTGTCATAGTAAAGTTTGTAATTACCGTTCTCTAGAGGTATTTGTAATAGGGAATAGGTTTGGGTTCTGTGATAAGGTTGTATTTAAGGGCTAGCTTTTGATGCCTTTATATTTGCCACTTGATCGTGTCTATATTTGTAGTCAGTCTGGACTATGGACTTACATGCACCCGTTATATGTTGTATGGTTTCGGTAGAGGAATTACATTTTCGGCATAGATCTATTGTTTGTTCATTATGTGCTTTCTGTAGTTTCTGGTTTCTATAATTTGATCTTGAATCGCAATCATAAAATCCTCAGTCTCCGGGAAGAGCTCGCCTCGTCTCAGCCACTCGTTCGACGCAGCGATGTCGACGTTAGTGTGGGTCAGGTCCTGGCGGTGTCTTCCATGAAGAGATTTTGTGTTCCATTCTTGGATTTTAGATTCCCTAGTGATTTGTTTCTCGTTATTTTGTTGTGTATGGTCATGTACGTTGAGGGGTGTATGTTTCTTGTCATTTTGTACTATTGCTTTATGTAGAGACGAGATGGACTCTTTACTGTGGAAATACGATCTTAGTGTACTGGAGGCCTACCATCACCGACCTAAGCGATTCATTTGACGACCTAAACTGAACTGAATCGCAATTTTCGTACCATCACGTGCTTATAGCGGCTCAATATACGCTCAACTTTTTTTAGCGATTCAGTTTCAAACGCGGTTCAGTGAGCGTTACATTCGTTCTTTTTCGTACCATGACGTGCCACTTGAACCTAAACTGAATCGCTTATGTGTCAAATATTGCGATTCAAATAAAGTTACTCTGCGACGCACGAAACTGAATCGCTTTTGTGTTAGTGGTCAAGTTTTTGAGTTTAAATTGTTGGAAAATGTAAGTATTTAATAAAATGTCACGTTATTATTATCCGCCTATCTATTTTTATTATTTACTCAACTTAAAAATGCTGTGTGAATAAATTTCTATCTACTTGAGGCCGGTACCTAACTCTGGGGTATAAACAAACTATTTTTCCTATACCATAGAGCTGGAAATTTTCGACGATTAAACAGTATATTTGCATAGACGGGCATCAGCGGCAGCTTGCACTGCGTGAACAGGATCAATCCCTTTCATCTAGAGGACTTGGAATGTATCTGTTGCTACAGGCTGTTTTATTGACTCACTTAGTCAATAAAACATTACAGTACTTACTTATAAAGAACTATAATTAGAGAATATAGGCTATATTTACAAAACTATACTTAAAGCCAATATTGTAGTTAGTAAGTCTTATATGTTTTTTTTGTCCCCAGGTGTTACATTATGCTCCAGAAGTGACTGCATCTATTGTTAATTCTTGTACAGTATTACACAACATTTGCAACAGGGCAAACCTTCCTGTGCTATTATAGAAACAACCACAGTGCGGGAGATGACAAACACTGGATTTGTGTCTTGGTAGCAGCAACAAAAATCCTGAACTAAGTATGGCTTGGTTTGGCAACACAAAGGAGTCTCAATGAGCATTTATGAGAGATGAGGGCAACCTGAAATTATGATTATTTTTTATATTTGTTCAAATATATCTCAATAAATAAATATTTATTTCAACTGGACAACATTTCTTTTACAAAAACTTTGAACTCCTGCTTCAGTTCCTCAAGAGACTTTTATTGCCTTCGTCTCAGAAATTCCAGCCCATAGTCAACCTGCTCAAATTTCAAGTCAACAACATATTATTTCAGTTTTGATTTGTAATCAATCCAAGGTCACTTGTGTAAATAATAAGAAAATATGGGATAGTGAAAAGTAAATTATATTTAATAATATAATTAGGGAGGTACTAATATTCCTCCTAGCAAATTGTTCTACCTATGTACAATATACTTGATTTTGAAATAGGATGATCAACTTTATTTAACAACAACTCGCAAGAGATCTATGTTGACGAAGAACTTTCCAAAGTGCTTCTAGTGAAGTTTCAGTGCCCATAGCTCAATCTACGCTGGCGCGTCTTTCTGTTTTGAATGAACAAAGCACTTGAAACATGGAATGCTGAGTGTTATTCGATACTTACTCCGAATCTTACAGGATTCAGACAACAACACATTGCACAATAATCATGACATGAATTCACATACTACACAACACTTATATCCTTACGCCATATTAATAAGAAATGATAACTTCTATTTATATCATTCGAAATTCATTAAAAATACGTTTACAAACTTTTCATAAAGACCGCTGAACAAACAAAACAAATCATACACTGCAACTTCAAGAAGACTGCGTTCAAGTATTTAAAGAAAATGTTTATTTATGTTTCTAAAAGTAAAGTAAAACACCGAAAATATTATTAGAATTATGTAAAAGTATTGATAATAAGCATAGTAGAAACAAAAAAATCAACATAAAAAGTATTAATATGCTATAATTTCATAAATTAAAAAACCGGTAAACTCCGAAATCTTGATGTAATTAATTCTGAACGCAGAGTAGATCTTTGTTCGATAAGAGGCGAGCGGATCAGAGACAAAAATCATTCGTTCTTTTTTTTTTTTCTACGCTCAAACGCTATTCAGTGAAAACGACGTGATGGTACGAAAAAATGCGATTCAGTTTAGGAACCTATATTGAACTGACTGGGATTTGAATCGTTTTGTAAAAGGTGATGGTAGGCCTCCTGATTTGTTTGTTGTGGAGATTAACTATATCAATTATTCCACGGCCTCCATCTTCGCGTGGTAGCGTGCTTCTTTGTGTAGCAGCTTTAGGATGATGTTTGCGGTGTTTTGTCATTTTGCCATTTATTACTCTTTGTAGGTAAAGTAATTGGGTTTTGGACCACGGAATTATACCAAAAGAATATGTAAGTACAGGGATAGCGTAGGTATTGATAGCTTTGATGGTATTTTTAGCATTTAATTGTGATTTTAAAACTGAATTTAACCGGTGTGTGAATTGTTTAATTAATTTTTCCTTAACTGTTTTTACGTTGATTTGGTTCGATTGATGGTAGCCTAAATATTTGTAAGTTTCATCTACATCTAAGGATTCAACAATATCTCCATTCTGAGTTTCAAAGTTTTGTTCATGCATCTGCCCGGACTTTGTAGTATTTATTTTGCATTTATCTAAACCGAACTCCATAGCTATATCTGTTGAAAACTGTTCTGTTAAACTTGCTAGCGTTTGTAAGTCATCTGATGTGGAGGCGTATAATTTGATATCATCCATATACAGGAGGTGGTTAAGATTGACGTGCTTACTAGATGTCCCGCTGTTCTCTTCATCTTGGTATGTAAGTGTGTAGCCTTTGTGTGTTGAGTTAAGAATATTTGATAAAGGATTAAGTGCTAAACAGAACCACAGGGGGCTTAAGGTGTCGCCCTGGAATATGCCTTTCTATTTTGATAGGATCGGAAATTATTGTGTGATGTTTAGTGGGGATTTTTAGTGTTGTAGACCAATTTTTCATTATGTTGGAGAGGAAAATGGTAATTTTAGGATGAATTTTATATATGACTAATACTTTTAAGAGCCAGGAGTGAGGGACAGAGCGACAGTCGTATGCCTTTTTGTAATCTATGTACATAGAATACAAATCCTTTTTCTGTTTGCGCACTTGTTGAAGTATGACGGAATCTATGGTCAGTTGTTCTTTGCAGCCCTGACTAAATCGTTTACAACCATTTTGTTCCTCAGCGATGATGTTATTACTTTCTGCGTGTTCGTAGATTGTTCAGCTATACATGCGGTTAGAATTTTGTAAGTTACTTTTCTACTTGCGTTGCCATTTATGTATTCTGAGACTTTACCTATTTTCGATCGTATATCCTCAAGACGTTTCTCTAACCTTAATTGCCACCTAGCTTTAAGGCTTCCTGCATTCTGTAGTGTATCATCTATTGTAACTTGCACTTTAGAACCATTTACATTAGCTGCTGTCCACGCTGCACAGTTGGTAATTGTCTGGAGTGTTTCAAAGATAGAGTCTATGTTGATGTGTTCTGGTAATATTTGTGTATTGATATATGTAACTGTAGAATGGAGTTTTGCTGATGATCTTTGTCTTGGAATGAATGGTCTCTTGATAGGATTAGTGTTTTTGAAATGTGCAAGAGCGTCTTGAAATATTTGATCTATTTCCATATTTCTACCCAATGCAGTCGACATTGGTTCAGTAACGGTCATTGTCTCGAGTTGTGGTGTGAATGGTGTTTCTAGTAAATCTATCTGTGTTAGTGTTTCGTGTTCTAGGTGTGCGGTATTGGTATGTGATATGTTGCTGTGGGGTTCGTTTGTTTGTGTTGGTGGAAGAAGTGTTGCATCTAAGGATTGTGTTACTGCGTTTTTAATTTCGTTTAACCTTTCGTTAGTTATGTATTTTTTTATTATTATGGCTCGCCTTTGATCTGCCACTCTTTGCTCAGATATGTTAGATAGGTGAGGAAAGGTTTCTATGAATTTTTGATGCAATGGTTATCTATATGCGGTTTTGTTTGTTTCCAGGCCAGTTAATTCATAGTATGTTTTTATAATGTACTCATTCATCTCTGTCGTCCATTTATTTCGTTTAGCAAGGGAGGCTGTTGGGACGCCGCAACCAACTTAGCGCCTAGAATGGGCGCATAGCAAAGAACATTGTTACTCTGCGTCATCTCCTAGTTTTTAAGTAGGATTTTAATTTATAAGTACCCTACGCACTCGTTGTAAAGTACTGGATCAATACACATCACATTTCCTACTTACTGCATTTTTATTCAAATCTTTTGATTCTACTTGGGGATTCTGCACTGAACCAGAAGGAATACGACCAAACATATGGTCCTTCGAGCCGGATTTATGGAAAAACCAAGCTTGACGAAGATATTATTGTGAATTATTGAATCTGTCCTGCAACGTGTCACACAAAGGACCGGGATCTCCAAAGTGATTTTAAAAGGCACAGTGTTAAGGACATTAAGTGACTTTATTTCAGTTATTTCACATTGTAGTAAGTAGCTTATAAAAGGCCAGTACCTACTTATGTATCTACAATTGGTAATTGATGACTAAGTATTTTTCTTATTGCCACTAACAGTAACCATTTTGTAACTTGCCTAGTTCTAAGATATTTTGTGCAACCTCTTCATTTATTGGCTTACTGCCTTAAATTGCATTAACTGTATAGGAGGAATTACTTTAATAAACCTTTAATCCTCCATTATTTTCCATACAGTTATCTTCCATGTAATTTCTTTGTTAGAGGTCCGCCATTTTGATTAACTATAAGTGTTATATTTTAGTTGCGCAAGATTAGTTAAATAAAACTTCAACTTACATTAGTACACTTATTATTTCAGTTACATTTATTAAACATTCACATTTACAGAAGTCTGGTTAAAAGGCAAAACGCAATAAACAAAGACATACAATTTTTATTAATACTACTTAGTTAACTAAATACTTATTTCTAAACTAATTGCTATACATAATATTTACATTGTGAAATTAAAACTATCGTAAAGCTAACGTAGCTACTATTTATAAAATAATCATAATATTAAGTTTCATTTTCAACATCATTGCTAAACCATTTAATTGTCTTGTAAGTCTTGTAATTTGTCGTAAGGACTGCACACTTAAAATACCAACAACTATTTAGTGTATTTACCTTTGTTTTATATACATTCCAGGACGAACAACAGCTTCCTAAAATGTCTGATATGGAGACATTAATTCGCAAGCGAGCTAGCTATAAGGGACAGCTATCTAGTTTTGAGAAGTACCTAAAGGAGTTGCCTATAGACCTAGACCAGGATGCTATTAGCCTATTGAGACTACGAACTACGAACCGATAAGGTAAGGTCTCTGTATGACAAATACGATGAGGTGCAACTAGCCATTGAGATCTTACCAGGTATTAAATCTCAGGTCAGTGAAAGAGAGGAGTTCGAATCCTTTTACTTTCAACTGCTTTCCCGAGCTGATAATTTAATTAAACATAATGTTAAACCATCTCCAGAACCTTGTAGTCCTAGTAACAAACTTGTCAAGTTGCCTCCTATTCCGGTGCCGAGCTTTGGTGGCAATTATACAAACTGGCTAGAGTTTCGTGACACATTTATTAGTTTGGTACACTCGAATGAAGACCTTGATAGTATCACCAAATTTCATCACCTTCGAGCAGCTCTCAAGGACAGTGCATCGTTGGTAATCCAGTCACTTGAGGTCTCTGCTGTGAATTACCCTATAGCCTGGAAAATATTGTGTGAGCGATACGATAACACCCGTTTATTGATTCAAAATCATATTGCTAACATTTTTAACATTGAATCTATTCAAAGGGAATCATCATTTAATTTAAAACATTTAATTGACCAATTTAATAAAAATTTACGCTCCTTAAATGCTTTAGGTGAACCTACTGAGCACTGGGATACTTTACTTATATATATTACAAAAAAAGTTAGACTCAAAAACATATCGCGAATGGGAAGAGGTTAGGTGCCAATATGATAAACAAACATCTGTTTCGTTAGATAAATTCTTGTCCTTCTTGCGTAACCGATCAGATTTACTTGAAACGTTGGAAATGTCTAAAAATCCCCAACCTACGACGCCTCATGCCATTAAACACAAGACAATGATATCACTAAGTGCAAGTACGATCCCGTCTAGGCCGTGTGCGAATTGCAGTGGTAATCATAATTTAATTGATTGTTCGCAGTTTCTAGCTTTGAATGTCGAAGAAAGACTTGAAATATTGCCGAAGTTCAAGGTGTGCTATAATTGCTTTAAACCGGGACACTATGCAAATCACTGTCGAAAGATAGGTTGTAGAATATGCAAGCGCAAACACAACACAATAATCCACTCGGCATCCAAACAACATTCGCCGGTAGCAGGCAGGAACATAGGCAATACAAGCGGCGCTGGCGGCGATCCTTCCATCACTGACTGCGGCGGAGTAGCTCTGTCCGCAAGGATCTATCCCCCCGCGACCGCCGCCCCTTCGACCCACAGTAACGTGTTATTGTCTACTGCACTAATCACCGTATACGATCATAACAAAAAGAAACATGTTGTACGGGCTTTACTCGACAGTGGTAGCACATCTAGCCTTATTACACAGAAACTGTGTAATTTACTAAACCTACCATGCAAAAATATATCCAAACAAATTTTAGGCATTAATAATTCAATTGCAAACATAGCTCAAACAACAAAGCTTAAAATTAAATCTCTCAATGAAGAGTTTACATGTAGTCTGTCTTGTTTCGTTCTGCCAGCTATTACAAATAACGTCCCATGTACTTATGTTGACACTTCAAAACTTAACATACCGAGTTACGTCCACTTAGCGGATCCCAGTTTTTACTCTCCCTCTCCTGTTGATCTCCTCATAGGTGCAGATCTTTTTTGGGACTTATTGGGTACGCAAAAGATTAAACTCGGCACAGGTGAACCAATACTTTTCGAGACGAGACTTGGTTAGATCGTCTCCGGTCCAATATCTGGCGGTACTCGTATGGGTTCACAGATCCATTGTAATTTTTCTAATGTTTCTCCTGATTGTGATTGCAGCAATGACGGTATTAAAAACCAACGTAAGCGGGTTTGGCAGCCTGAGCAAGGTGACCATAAACCGTCATATCATTTTTGTAAGGAAAGGCTGTATAAGAAACATTAATTAATAAGAAATGTTAAATAAAATAAAATTCTAGTCGATATTGCGCATGGGTGATCGGCTAGATAACCCAAATATATATATATAAAACACCCACTTTAAATACAGTCCACTAATTATTTATTTTACGAAGCCATTGATTCACTAATATATTATTCATACTTACTATACGATACGTACTTATATGTTATTCCATTTTATTATTATTATTCCCTGCTTATGTTAATTAGTAAAATATTGGCCTCTGGGGTCCTATCGGATATCGGTAAGGTGTACATTGCCTTATGTATGTTGTGCCACCAAAGTCTTCCACACCGTTCGCAGTAGGTGACTTGACTAGTGCCGCGTATTTATTAGCTTTGAAGCATTTTTTGTCGCATGAAAAATCCATTAATTTGTACAGTGACGACGGTATGTCATCCGTTGGCGCTCGCAAGGAGTTAGGCGTACCTTTCCAAAGCTAATAGCGACCCTATAGCTCTAATCCTGTGCGAATGAGGGCATTTTATATTATTTCTCGCCCTCCTCGTTTTGGCGGTGTCTGAGAAGCTGGTGTTTGTTCTTGTAAATATTATTCGATATTTGAAATATCCATAGGTAATTTAACTTTATATAATGATAACGTAAAAATATATAGGTACTGTACCGATGCCCGTGCAGATAGAAGCGATCCTGATTTGGCCTCCTCGACCCTGACCACGTGACCTTCACCCTCTGACGCTTGGGCATTTGAATTTATTAGGAGACAGATGACTTTGCTGCCTGCTCCTTATCTCGATGGTGCAACCATTCGAGCCGTCATCAGAGGATCGAACAGTGGCAGCAACGTTGTTGTGAGCGGTGGAATGGAGAGAGACTGCAGCAGCACTCAAAATGTCGCTTAGTCTATTGCTGACTTGAAAACCATGACTGGTTTGGTACAACGCGGGTTGAAGATTTACCCTCTACCAGAAAACTGTGGTTGAAAGACGAGCTTTCAACGCCCGGGGGTATGTTGGGACGCCGCAACCAACCTAGCGCCTAGAATGGGCGCATAGCAAAGAACATTGTTACTCTGCGTCATCTCCTAGTTTTTAAGTAGGATTTTAATTTATAAGTACCCTACGCACTCGTTGTAAAGTACTGGATCAATACACATCACATTTCCTACTTACTGCATTTTTATTCAAATCTTTTGATTCTACTTGGGGATTCTGCACTGAACCAGAAGGAATACGACCAAACAGAGGCCATACTAGAAGTAGATGTGAGGTTTTGGTTTTGGGTCTCATTAGTCATGGGATTTATACCGTTATATTGCTGATGGGTTGAATGGTTATTAGTTTGTGTGTAATTATTTATATTATTTTGTACTTCGGTGTATATCTGTTTTATTATGTCTTCAGGTAGGAGTTTACGTCGTACTATAGCTCATCGCTGATCCCCTAAGTTTTGTGGAGTGACTGTTATGTGTGGAAATGATTCAACGAATTTACTGTACAGCGGTTGGAGATAATTTTGGTATCTGTATCTAATGAGGTTAGCTCGAGATAAATGTGCGTAGTAAAAATACATTCATTTCTGTCGTCCATTTTCTACGCTTGCGATTTTCTGTAACGGGTGAAGGTTCTACGGCCAGGTCAGTCTCTTGCACAACGTCAACAGAATGTTCAGTAGTTGTGGTTGATATAGAATGTGGGTGATAAGATGAGTATGTGTTGATAGAATGAAATGGTGATGGTGTGCGTGATGATTTCAGTGATGAATCTTCGGCTGTAACATTATTTTCAGTAAGCCCCCGCCTGTTCAGTTTCTTACTGCCGATGGGTCGCATACTGTAGCACCCAGCATCGGCTCCAGATGCGCCCCGGCGATCCCCGGGCAGCGGCCCTAGACGTTTACTCTTACTGCGTGTCTCCATGTCACCTTAAAGGTCCATTGCCTTGTTGGTCGTGTAAGTTTTGTCTGTACACGTGTCCGCCCCCCACGTGAGCATAGATGTTCAGCTCGGACGTAAGGTTGGTTTTTAGGGGGCTTATTATTATTATTATTGTGTACACACTTGTGTTCTCGACGTTAAAGTCGGATTTTTTAGACTCAGATACGGGCTTAGCCAAGTATTCATCGTCTTTTGTGGTGTAGTGTGAGTGTTGTTGCTAGCAATGTTGTGTATTACTTGTTCCGCGTTGTGTTTGTGGGTTGGGAGCGTCTTGTGTTTGTAGTGGTAATGATGTTGGATTTAAGAAGCGTCTTACTATTGAGCAGGTGTTAAGAATGACAGATTTTTATAATGGTATGTACGTATTTGCTGGCAACTGCAATGTATGGAGTGCCTGTTTCAGGGTTTTTGGTATGACGCCTGTAGATGAAATGATGATTGGTATTATCTTAGCTTGCTCTTGGTGCCACATTTGCTTTATTTCGTCTGCGAGAGGGATGTATTTTTGTATTTTTTTTTCCGCATGTTTTTGTTGCAAGTTGTGTGTATTGGATACTGCCACGTCAATGAGGTAGGTTGTATTTGTGTGTTTAAGTATTAGTGTAATATCAGGTCTATTGCTAAGTATCGTCCGGTCAGTTATGATGTCTCTATCCCAGTATAATTTTGCAGTGCTATTTTCCAAAACGTTGTTAGGTTTGTACGTGTAGTATGGAGTATAGTTTGTTAATAGTTTGTATTTTAGTGCGAGCAGACTGTTGGTGAATGTACTTGGCTACGTCATTGTGACGGTGTGTGTACTCTTTGTTGGCCAGGAAACTGCATCTTCCTGTTATATGGTCTATTGTTTCAGTGGTTTGGTCGCAAAGTCTACATTTGTCTGTTTCTATGTTTTCCTTTAATATATATTTAGAGTAGTTTCTGGTTTTAATAATTTGGTCCTGTATGGCTATCATAAACCCTTCTGTTTCAGCAAATATATTTCCTTTGGTAAGCCATGTGCAGGATGCAGTTTGGTCAACATGATTTTGTGCGAGTTGATGTTGGGTATTTGCCGTGTAGTGCTTTGCTTTTCCATTTTTCAATTTTGTACTCGTCAGGTTTGTATTGCGTGTTATTTAGTTGTAGTGGGGTATTATTCGTTTGTGTCATGTTCACTGTTGCTTTGTGTAGGGGACTTTCTTCAGCTTTTGTAAGGAAGTATGATCGTAGGTTGTCAACTTGTCTGTAATGTAAATTTTTTATGTCAATGAATCCCCGACCTCCCATTTTGCGGTTCAGTATAAATCTTTGTACGGCTGAGTGTATGTGATGAATGTTGTACTTGTTACACATCGTTCTGGTGGTTGTGTTTATGGCTTCAAGTTCTGTATTAGACCAGCGGATTACGCCAAATGAATATGTGAAGATCGGTATGGCGTAAGTATTAATTGCTTTCGTTTTGTTTCTTGCTGATAGTTGTGTTTTCAGAATTTGGGTGAGTCTTTGTTTATATTTGTTTTTCAGTGTATTTTTTATTTCGGTGTGGTTTATTGTCGTGTTTTGTAGATACCCCAGATATTTGTATGCTTCTCTAGGTTGCATGCTATCTATACTTCCCCCTTGAGTGCGCAGGTGATATGGAGTTGTTTCTTTTTGGCGGCCTTTTACGATAGAGTTAATTTTGCACTTATCTGTTCCGAAAGACATTTTGATGTCGCTACTGAATTGTTCCGTGAGCTGGAGTAATGTGTCTAATTCCTGCCTATTTGTTGCGTAGTTTTATGTCGTCCATGTATAATAGGTGTGTGAGCTTGGTGTTGTTTTTCCTATCTATAACATGTCCGAGTCCTATCTTGTTGAGTATTCGCCATAGGGGATTTAGGGCTAAACAGAACCAGAGAGGACTCAGCGAGTCTCCTTGAAAAATTCCTCGAGTAATCTTAATGTGTGTTGTAGTCAGTGTTGTTTTATCAGTGTTGATGTTCAGTTTGGTGGTCCAATTAGTCATAGTATGCCTTAGGAAGTCTATAATTATATTATCAATTTTATATATTTGTAAGATGTGTAATAGCCATGAATGTGGAACGCTGTCGAATGCTTTTTGGTAGTCTATGTATGAGTAGTGTAAGTTTCTTTGTTTTATTTTAACTTGATTATGTATTTCGGTGTCTATGACTAATTGTTCCTTACAACCTCTTGAGCCTTTGCAACATCATTTTTGTTCTTCAGGTAATACTATTATGTGTGATGTGAGTAGTTAGTTTATTTGCTTATGGAAGTTAACAATTTATATGTAGTTGACAAACACGTAATTGGTCTGTATTTTGATGGATTTGTTGTGTCTGTATCTTTTGGTTTTAGGTATGTTGTGCCCTCAGTGAGAAATAGTGGGGTACCATGCGGATAAAGTAAAATGTGATTAAATGAATTGGCAAAATGTTGATGTGTTCAGGTAAGGTATTTTATCCAGTAATTCTGAATTTTATCAGGTCCGGGAGCTTTCCAGTTAAGGGCTTGTTTTATTTCTTTTGTCACGTCCTCTTCCATTATAACGATACTGTCCATTGGTTCTATGTCCTGCATTTCTTGTTCCTCTATTTGGACCCATGGTGTATGTATTTCATGATCTACAGAAGTAGACCATATAGATTCCCAAAATTGTTTTAATTCTATAGTATCTGGTGGTTGAGTAATGGGAATGTGATCTGCGTTTAGTTTGCGATAAAATATCTTTTGGTTATCTAAATATATAAAAGGAAAAGCTGACTGAATGACTGAATGACTGACTGACTGACTGACATATCAACGCACAGCCCAAACGGCTAAACGTAGGGACTTGATATTTGGAATGGACGTAGCTTAGGTACCGTAGGGGTGCACTAAGGAAGGAATTCCCGAAAATCCCACGGGAACGGGAATTAACGGGATAAAACGTTTGTATGCAAAATCTAAACCGCACAAGCTAGACGCTTGAAATTTGGGATGCAGGTACCTTAGTACACTTCAAGCTTAGGTGCAACAGGCTATTGGAATATTCCCATGGGAACGGGAGTTATCGGGAAAAAACTTTTGTATGAAAAATTTAAACCGCTCAAGGTGGACGCTTGAAATTTGGAATGCAGGTACCTTAGTACACTTAAAGCTTAGATGCAACAGGCTATTGGAAAATTCCTATGGGAATGGGAGTTAGCGGGAAAAAACTGTTGTATGAAAAAAATAAACCGCGTAAGACAGATGATTGAAATTTGTTACGCTGGTACCTTAATGAACGTATATCTTACTTGCAACGCAATATTGCAAAATTCCCACGGGAATGGGAGTTAGCGGAAACCTTTTATATGAAAAAACGCCTAAATTTGAAGTATAAAATCTAACATGCACATATCTTAGGAATTATAAAGTTTAGTTATGGCTGTATTTTGAAATATTCTTACGGGAACGGCAGTTGACAGGATAAATGTTGAATGAAAAAATCTAAACCGTGTAAGTTAGAGGCTTGAAATTTAACATGCATATACCTTACAGAATGCAAATTTAAGTCATGACTGTATTTTCAAAAATTCCTATGGGAACGGGAATAACGGGAAAACTTTTCTTTAGAAAAACAAAAACCGCGAGTATAAGCCTTAATTTATTTTCAGTATATGGGTATCTTAGGAAATTTACAGCTTCATGGGAACGGGAAATATATTTTTCATGAAATAATACTATACAAGCGCCAGAGAGATGAACATTTTTGACTTGAATTTTATGTATTTAAAAAAAAGAAAACCTTTTAAATTTATTTATTACAAAATTAATTATTATTTACATTCAACAGCGATCGTCTGAGAGAGTCTGTGGTCCAGTTGGTCCCTTGACTTGTAACCGGGAGGTCCCGGGTTCGAGTCCGGCTACTGGACGTGTACCAATGGGACTCTTTTTCAGAGCCTATGTACGCAACACAACGCTTGTACGGTGAAGGACAACATCGTGATGAAACCCGCACACCACAAGGTGTGTGAACCCTATAACGGCGATGGGCTCACCCCCTGTCACGTTGGGTTAAATACGCTTGGTGAACCGTGGGTAATTTGCTTTAGCAAGTGCCTCTGCCTACCCCTCTTTGGGATTAAAGGCGTGAAGTGTATTTTTTTTTTTTTATTTAACACACACCGAGTAAAATACTGAAATGCGTGAATCGTATTGTGATGTGTTTGTGCGTGGTTTGTTATCATGTACATACCCATCTATGCGGGTACAGGGACGTACATTATCATTTTTTTAAAAGAAGTAACTGACTGATTGACATTAACGCACAGCCCATACGGTTAAAACGTTGCCAAAGGTATTTAAAATTTGAAAAGGACGTACGTTAGATATCGTAGGGGTGCACTATGATAGGTATTCCCGAAATGGCCTCGGGAACTAGAATACCTATCATAGTGAATATCCTTTTGAATGAAAGATCTAAACCGCACAAATTGTACGCTTGAGGAATGCAGATACCTTAGTAAACGTAAAGCTTAGTTTCAACACGATATTGGAAAATTCCCACGGGAACGGTTGTTGCGGGAGAAAACTTTTGTATGAAAAAAAAAATCGTATGATAAATGATTGAAATTAGCCATGCACCTTCAAGAACGGAAACCTTTCTTGCAACGCGATAATGCAAAAATACCACGGGAATCATTGTTAGCAAAATAAAGTTTTTAGTGAATATAAATTTAAGTTATGGCTGTATTTTGAGAAATTCCTACGGGACCGGGAGTTGGTGGGAAAAAAAATGATGAAAAATTCATAACATAATGATTGAAATTTGACATGCATACACCTTAGTGATTGGAAAGTTCAGTCATGTCTAGATTTTCCAAAATTCCAATGGTAACGGGAATAGCGGGCATGCATTGGTATGCACAAAAAAATACAGCGAGTTAAAGGCTTTATTTTTTTTAATATATCTTAGCAAACGTACAGCTTCATGGGAATAGAAAAATCATTTTCATTACTGTACTAGCGGCAGATTCAGAGTAATTGTTATGTAGTTTTTCATTGTATTTTCTCCAAGGAAAATGTCCTGTTTAATAATATAAATTATGTCCTGAACGTGGAGGAATAGGGACGTACATTTTTTATATTCATATTCATCATTGACTCATCATCATCCAGTCCAAACAATTGAGAACCTAGAAGGGAACCTGAAATTTTTCACAGGGGTTATTTTATGATGTAACGTGAGATAAGAAAGAAAGTCGAAGGATCAAACACTTGCGCTAGCGAGAGTTGTTTTGCCACAACCCTACTTCTTTCCTGGTCAGTTATATGTGGCGTGCTCCCGCGTAAGTTCGCAATCCGGTTTGGTCATTCTTGCAACCCCCTCCAGAACGACCAGAAACGTTGTTTATTAGGAAATTTTATAAATATGTTTCCTAAATACATTTAATTTTCTGTGTAGCTCTTATTCCGATTGCACTAACATCGAGCCATCCATGCTACTCTTTTTAGTATTCCGTACCCAAAGGATAGAAACAGGATCCTATTACTGAGACTTCACTGTCTGTCTGTCTGTCCGTCTGTAACAAGGCTTCATCTCATAAACATTATGATATATAACATATGCGTATATCTTAGTGAGTGATGTGTAGGATGTAAACTTTGCTAATATTTTGTACACCATTCAACGGTTTACTATTTATGTTTATATCTGTTTTCACTCCAATAAACAAAATAAAAATAAATAAAAAAATGATAGATAAGGGGGTTCTCATACAAAGTTGTGATTTTATGCACGTTTTAACAGATGAGGCTGTATCTTGTGAACCGTGAAAGTAAGACATTTTCAGACACTTGAGAAATGTTTGTTAATATTCACAGAATATGTATATCTTTTGTTGTTATAACAACGAATACTGACAAGAATACAATTAAACAATATGGGTTCCCAATAAACCAAAAGTGTTTATGTATGAATTTTGACCATGGAACCTTTCGTCACACATTGCGTACATAGGCTCTGAAAAAGAGTCCCAGTTGGTACACGTCCAGTAGCCGGACTCGAACCCGCGACCTCACGATTGCAAGTCAAGTATCCGACCAAATGGACCACAGAAGGTCGTCAAAACTAAAAATATATAATTAAAAAAATTAAGCATTTTTATACTTTTCTACAACATAGACAAAGATCTCTCTTTATAAAAGGCTCGCTACGCGGACGAAGTCGCGGGCAAAAGCTAGTTGTTGAATAAAATATTGTCTGTTTTTCGTTTATTGCTTATTTTGTAGCAACGCAGCCTTTTGGAGAGTGACTGCAATTTTTGTTTTTTTACATCTAAGTTGTCAGTAATTTCAGTTTGATTATAATTGTGTGGATTAAGTTTATGTTGGTTTTTTGACGATAAATTACCTTTGAGGTATTGGGTGAATTGGCCTATTTCTTTGCGTAGTGTGATGATCCTATTTGTTATTCGTCGTTCCCAAAATGGTTGTTTTTTATTGTTTTGTTGCTGGTTTGTTGATGTCGTATCGTAGTTTTTACGTGTCATATTGTTATTTCTATTGGTCGCTGAGTTTTCCATCTTCTTTCCGTTTGGCAGATTTATTGTGACAGTCAGGGCTGCGCAGTATATGGCCAAGTGTATGTCTTCTAGCATGGGGGTGCTTATATTTCTAATATATTGTCCTACTATTACGTTAATTTCGTTGACAAGATTCATCATATACCTTGTAGTTCTTAATTTTGGTATAATGGGCCGCAGATTTGGGTCTGTGCCGTTGTATTTAGTGATTTGTTCTATAAAGGTTTCTTCTAGTTTTATATTAATAGATGTATCCGTTTCGTTTCTTTCTACTGGCGGTGTGCAGGAGTGCTGTAACAGGTCGTATTCCATATTTACAACTTGTGATACTGGTGTCGTCTGTACTGTAGTATTATGGTTTAACGCTTCAACATTTGCAAGGGAGTTCATTGATACTGGTGTATTGTGAGAATCAGTGTTAGCTATTGGAAATTGTTCTTCCTGAACTTGAGTTTGCTCTATATTATATAAGGAATGTAAAACTGACTGTTTTATCGTTTCCCTTTCATCTATTGTGAATTACTCTTATTTGATCTGCGAGTCTTTGTTCTGGCAGATGGCATAGTTCAGGAAATATTTCAGTAAATTTCCTGTGCAAAAGAGGTCTGTAAGCAGTGAGGTCTGTTTCTCCGTGTGTGACTATTTAGTAGGAACGGAGGAGCTGTCGGTTAATATCTTCAGTCCACTTCATCCGTTGTCTACTTTTACCAGCAAGGGTGGTTGCAGGAAGCATTTCCTGCAAAACACTTCTTGTTGGGTATGTAGTGTTGAGTGAATGATGCGGGTGAGTGTTTGTGTCTACGCTGTTATTTGTGTTTTGGTTTATAAGCGTAGTGTGTGTGCTGTCAATGGTGGGTACAGGCGAACAGCCAGAGACCTCCTGTACAACATCTACTGACAGAGGTGAGAGTGTGCTTGATCGTGATTGTGATGAAAAGTTGGAGTATGAATGTCGTGATGAGCTTGGTGATTGAAATAAACTGTGTGTAGATGATGTTGCTGATAGTGTGTTGACTACTTGAGAGTCAATTTGTGCAACAGCTGTCTGCTGGGCAGGGTTCTGCGATACGGTGTCCCCCCCAGAACACAGGGGACTGCCCGAGCTCGGGAGCTCGGGGCGGGATTCTCCATTGCTGGTACCCGCCTGGGGTAATCTTCGACCGTTTCTTAAGCGCATCGCATACTTATGTCTTCCTATTGCTCCGTTGGTCTTTGGTGAGTATTATATCATTGCCAAAGTCCGCCCCTCACGTGGTCACAGATGTTCGGAACCGGACGTGGAGTTAGTTTTGTGAGGGGCTTATTATTATTATTATTAT
>SJJU01010663.1:0-10228 GCA_012932125.1 Conopomorpha cramerella | reverse complement strand
CGCAACGCAGCGCTCGTACGGTGAAGGACAACATCGTGATGAAACCCGCACACCACAAGGTGTGTGAAACCCTCTAACGGCGATGGGCTCACCCCCTGTCACGTTGGGTTAAATACGCTTGGTGAACTGTGGGCATTTGCTTAAGCAAGTGCCTCTGCCTACCCCTCTTTGGGATTAAAGGCGTGAAGTGTATTTTTTTTTTTTAATGTTTTAGTTCAAGCTAGAAAAATCAAACAAACGCACTATAAATGAGGGTAAAATAAACTATTAAATGCTTATTATACGGAGGGCCCACCATTAAACTTCAGCGAACCATACATAGTTATTTAACTATAGGCATTTTTTATACACTTACCGCGGAGGTACATATACCAAAAAACCCTTAAAATAAGCTACTGGAGACCTCTACAAGTGCATACAAAAACATTTGCGAAAATCGTGGTGCGTCATGTCAAAATACATACATTTCTAATACAACACCAGTATCTAATACACTTCACGCCTTTTAATCCCAAAGCGGGGTAGGCAGAGGCACTTGCTTAATAAGCAAATGCCCACGGTTCACCAAGCGTATTTAACCCAACGTGACAGAGGGTGAGCCCATCGCCGTTATAGGGTCACACACCTATGTTTTTGTCTATTCTATTCTAAGATACAATGTCGTTTAGGATTGTTTACTTTTGTTTTCCACCAGCCAGTCTTGTTCGCTTTGCCTGCTAAACCGATAAGGCTGAAAGTTATCGGTTCAGCCTTTCTTGATTTATAAATAGCGTAACCAACACGACTTTAGATTTATGTTTCCATTTCTACTCAACGCCTGCTTAGCCGTGTGGTGACGGCGAATAGAATACATGTGTCACCACCCCAGCCCAACTTTTCCCGTCATGGGGCTCGTAAGAGGCGACCGAGGGAGCTCTCCAGAGAACGGGCAGCAGCGCTCTCTGTGAGTTAAACCACACACCACTGCGATCGCCAACCCGCCTGCCAAGCGTGGCGATTACTGGCATTTCACCCCAAATGACGGATCTCATTGGGGGAGGCCCTCGTCCAGCAGTGGACGTTATGCGGCTGATGATGATGATGATTTCTACTCAACGTAGTATGAAAAGCTTTTACTGATATAGATTTTTCTGAATACTGGAGGCTGACAATTTCCAAGTATTTACATAAATTGCCACTAAGCTGGATATCTTTCTAATGAACCTAGTGACCTCTTTATTATTTTTTTCATTGTATGTATATATCTCGACGTCAGAAGTATAAGGTCGGATGTGTAATTTTGTTACAATGACACACCCGAGATATTTTGCACTGTATAAGGCGTGTGTAGTAAAATAACACAATACAGTGCAATTCGAAAGATTACTTCTAAATTTAGTCAACGGGCGGTTATGTTTGGCGGCTACCATCACACCCGGTGAAAATACGGACTCCGACAAGTCATTCCACATCTTGCCGGTACGCACTATTAAGTTTGACGTATAACGTTTGGTTTGCGTAAATACAATATTCACCTGGTATGGCTAATGTTTTGCTGACAGGCGATATAAGAATATTCCTATTGTTATATCGCCTCTAAAATTATTGTTGACTGCAATAGGGAATTTTCTTGTCTTATTTGTCTTAGTTATGAAAGATGGCGCTAGGAGTATTAAAGAGGATAAATGTTTAAGAAATTACTGACATCAAGCAGTCAGTCATTGAAGTTGACAGTTATTTTTTATGGATTGTTTACATGTTACAAACGTTTCTGAAGTTTGAATAATTAACCGAAATAATATAGAACGTGCTAAATATTCCTAACAGAAGTCACCATTTATGTCTACTAGCGACATCTAGGTACGACATTTTTGGATCATTTTTTAATGAATGACTATACCTCAATATTGTTCACCGGGTATAGTCCACTCGTGACTACGACGCATGCAACTGCATCGAAACGTCGAGTAAAATAACAAAGGTAAGCTCGAGCTTGTTTTTGATTATATTCGCGCCTATATACCCGGTGAACAATATTGAGACATTTTTTGAGTTTGAAAATTCCCCATTGCGATAAACGCTAAAAGTATCAAAACTGGTGGTTGTGCCATAGTATTTATTTTTAGGACCTATATCAAAAGCACACCTATTTATACC
Source organism: Conopomorpha cramerella (assembly GCA_012932125.1). NCBI lineage: Eukaryota > Metazoa > Arthropoda > Insecta > Lepidoptera > Gracillariidae > Conopomorpha > Conopomorpha cramerella. Next base: position 8,092 of record SJJU01010663.1, on the reverse strand, counting down.
TATAGAGCAGCTCCTCAACGCTCAAGACTCTTATAAAACATACTTTAATATAACTAGTATTTACACAGCGCTCTTTCGACGCAGAAAAACAATAGCCTCTTACAGGCCCCTTCGTTCTGCATTCACTTTTGAGAGCATTTGCCTTCCTAGCTTTGGGAATAACAGGTGTATTTATACTATGAATTATGAAGGAGCGAGTGGCGAACTAAGTATTTGGTTAACGAGCGCCTCTGTCTATTCCGCTTTGGGATTTAAATCGTCCAGGTATATTTTAATGTTATTTCGTATGCTCTATAGGCAGGTGGCTCGGTTTATGCAGTGTCTGTCTTTTTTTAGGAAATTATACAACATTCTGTTATGTAAAATTTGTATAGTTCTAGTTTCAGTTCACCAAACAAGCACAAGAACAACGACTTTCAATTTCAATTAGAAATTTTCTGTCAGCAAATCAACTCGTACAATTAAATTAGCGCGTTATAAAGCCTGGTCTCCACCAACGCGGAGAAAACTAAATATCTACTATATAAAAATAAGTCGGGTTTTTCTCCCTGACGCTATAACTCCAGAACGCACGGACCGATTTCCACGGTTTTGCATTTGTTGGAAAGGTCTCAGGCTCCGTAAGGTTTATAGCAAAGAAAAATTAAGAAACAATTCAACAGAAAAGCGGGAAAACGAAACGAAGCCATCTGTTGGCGAAACGGAGTTCGCCGTGTTTGCTAGTTCATACTAAAATCACAGCTCGGAGGCTGAGCGGGGAAAAACCGCACATTTCTCATCGCGCCCTCTCCTCATCGCTTTTATGTAGACCCAGCCTAAGAGTGTGGTCCGTAATCCTCAACGATGCGGCACTCGGTCTAATGTTACCAGAACATTAGTCACGTGAAATGAAGACGAGTAACCCTAGTGGGCTGAACGTAATCATATCAACGCCAGAAATGTGGCTTTACCCTCATATATTATAGGGCTTGTGTTGAAGTTGTGGTTTCACGTATAGTATCCAGTACCTACCTACAATTACGGCACATATCTGTTTTATTGCACATATTTGGGTGAAGGAAAAATGCCTTTTAACTTATAACATTTAAACAAAAATATTCGTCAATTTTCTTAGCGTGTAATTTAAAAAAATAACACACATAAAAATATGTATTCTAGACAAACATATTAAATTTATAATTTAAGTATTTAATTATGACATTAAAATAGGTACTTACTCACATAATGAGTAATCCAAAGCTTGTCATTCGAACGCAAATAATCGGACAAACTAGTTTTGTTACATTTTAAACAAACGTGATTTGATATAACATAAGAGCTGACAGTCACATATGTAACTGTGTGGAAACGTCGAGCAAGCAACGAAGGTAAGCTGAATGCTTACCTTGGGTTAATTTTCGCGCCGTAATAGCCGTTTAAAATGTTTAACATACACACATCAAAAGTGTATAGGGATCAAGAACATTTTTAATTTGACTTAAAAAAAATCTAATTTATTTCAATCAAATCGAATCTTCTGGATTGGTCTCCTACCCAATTACCCATGCCTGACTTAGCACCACATTTTGAATAAATTATGAATGAATTCAGTTTTTGTAAAATATATTCTTGATTGCAATCTTCTACAATGTACTTGATCCCTAGACACTTTTGATGTGTGTAGTTTTACTACATCAACTAGTTTAGTTATTAAGCTTTGACCAATTCTGAATATGGCAAAAACTTTATAGACTTCTTCGCAGTCACACTGTAAAATATTGCGTATGAACGCAGGAGACAAGACTTGACTCTAGAAACCACACACTGCAAATGGTGTACAGAATCCACCAGCCAGTATAAGTTACGGGGATAAGTTTTTCCATTTTCCACGTTATGAAACTACTAGCTGTGCCTCGTGGTGTTAACCGCGTTCTTGGCCATGGGCTTTAGACGACGGAAGCCTGCCGAGAAGTTATGTTTAGAATTTACTATCCACGAAGTGAAGATATCAGGTCTAGTTTTCGATCTCTCGTCCATAATACTTAATAAAGTAGGCAGATATTTGAAAACGTGCCTTGTAAAGCGAACTTTGTCCAAATCATACTTACTTTTCCTTCAGGTACAATACATAAGTGATATTTTTTTAGCTAGGTTTTGACAAAGCAAAATTAAAGCACGCTAAGTTAGACTAGAGTGGAAACCGCGTTTCGGCAAACGGAGTGTAGGACGCACTCAGGTGGAATGATGATATGCGCAAGATGGCTGGCAGAATCTGGATGCGAGAAGCCGAAAACAGATCACAGTGGCGTTCAATTGGAGAGGCCTATGTCCATCAGTGGCCAAACATGGGCTGATGATGATGAAGTTAGACTAACTATTGGACTTGCTACTATAGTGTATATTGTAATTCGAAGGACTATTATTATTTGACAGTTCCTATTCACACAATTTTGCACTCTGCTGCAATTAAGTTAGAGAATATTTTATGAGATGAAGATCTTTAACTATTTGTATTCAATCATTTTTTAAAGAAACGCGCACAGACAAAGTCAAATTGATCCGTTGAATCAATACATAGTATAAAACAAAGTCGCTTCCCGCTGTCTGTCCCTATGTATGCTTAGTTCTTTAAAACTATGCAACGCATTTTGATGCGGTTTTATTTAGTAGGTATGAGTATATTAGGCTTGAGGAAGATCCCTTTTTATAAATAATATATGTAATAGCAGAGTCTGTTAATAATTTAAATAGGCAAAACAATGTTTGCCGGGTTACCTAGTTAAAATAAAGACTTTTATTTTAATAATTATTTTTACGTCGTACACAAGCAGAACAGGCATTTCGACATATCGAGAATATTTTGTCATAATCTTTTTCAATATGAATGAATGAATAATGAATGAATACACTTCACGCCTTTTAATCCCAAAGCGGGGTAGGCAGAGGCACTTGCTAAAGCAAATGCCCACGGTTCACCAAGCGTATTAACCCAACGTGACAGGGGGTGAGCCCATCGCCGTCATAGGGTTCACACACCTTGTGGTGTGCGGGTTTCATCACGATGTTGCCCTTCACCGTACGAGCGTTGCGTTGCGTACATTAGCTTGGAAAAAGAGTGCCATTGGCACACATCCAGTAGCCAGACTCGAACCCGCGACCTCCCGATCACAAGTCAAGTATCCGCCCAACTGGACCACAGACGCTCGCTATTTCAATATTAGACTCTAAAACTGAGTAGCTTCCTGTACAACATTAAACTCACGAAGACTACATAACATTCACGAATTCGGGAACATTTCTTACAATTTCAACTCCCAGTTTACAGTACGTAAGTACAAAAACCAGAGACGCGTTAAGGAAAGCGATACATAATATAAAGTGAACTTTTGTAGTACCAACAATACAAATAACAAAAGTTCAAGGAACAACAAGGTGCATACCTTGACCTGGTCACACCATTACTCGAGGACATCCCAGGTTACCTTTATATTTTATTCAACGGTGAGCTTGGATCCCGAGAGAGATCCCGCGGGAGTCGGCGACTTGATATCTCAACGTTTGTTTTCCACGTTTCAATTTGCTGACTTTGTAACCAGGTGAACGGCTTCAATATATTAAATAGACTAGAGATTACGTTCACATGTTTTTCTTGTTTATTGGCCCACTAAAACGTATAGGTTATTTATAAGAGTGTTTTCATTTCGAAGAAATCGTAGCCGGTGTTTTTCGACTACGAAAATTCGTAGACATGCTACGTGCGTAGGCAACATGCTACCACGTAGCACGTAGTAATTTTGCACTATGACGTCATTTCTGGTCTAAATGCAGAGTATTCGCGGATGAAAGAAAGGACAAGAATTAAAAACAAAGTCAATATAGGTATTTAAAGTAAAAGTGCTATTTTTTTTTAATCTGTCATGACATTCAAAGTTTAGAACGGGTATTACAGCGACACATGTAACTGTCGAATCGCCGGTCAAACAATGAAAGTAAGTTGAATGCTTATGTTTCGTTAATTTTCGCGCAATATATAATTAAAATTTTAATATTATGTCAGTTTCTTTAAAAAAAATGTAAATGTGGCCATCGATAAATTCCATGAGAATTATCCAGCACTCGCGCGCCAAAATTTCCTTATCATACGCATATTGTGTTGGACGCCATCTTGTTGTTCACGAATTTAATTTGAAAATAGAACATTATTTATTTGCCGTTACTTCATCAAATTACTGAACGGATAGAGTGGAGCAGAATAAACATTTAGTACAATGGAGTGTTTATTGTTCAGTCAGAAGGATTAATTTGACTGAACGAGTAAAATTAATACTGACTGAGCGGTTTTAGGCTATTGTTCGCTGACTGGACTACTAACTACCGTTCTAATTTCGGAAGTTCGAATAAGGCTGTGGGAACCTTTATAATGCCACCAATGGTATAAAGAGCGCTTCTAGGCTTTGTGCGAAGAATAATGATCCTTAATGCTATAAAACTCAGTCAGTAAGTAAGCACATATTCCCAGGAAATAATGTGATGTTTACGCCTTTTTTTTGTTGTGTGTGTGTGTGGCAGTGCAATAAATAATGATTTTTTTAACAAAACAGCTCTACTTTTTCATTGTAATTATAGTAGGATACGTAAATAGGTATGTACATGAGATAAAATAATGTGATGTGTTAATCCACATCACTTCCAACACACGCTGAATCAGAGCCCTTTTGCATTTGCCACGTCTAATCCGACAATGTTTACCTGTTAATTTCTGTATTTGTTTCGTCTATTTGTTTAATGTTCTTTTTGTAATTGTGTATGTATGTAAATGTAAAAAAATGAATAAATAAATAATACTAAAAGCAACGCGCACTGAAATTAGTCAGCTCATGGTCACGGCACAGTATGTAACGTCCAGCAAAAAACGAAGGTACGCCTAATCTTTGGTTAATTTTCTTTGGTAAAATTTCGCGTCCTAATACCTACGCGGCATAAACTTTTCACTGTACGTATGCCACAAACACGTAACTTTCAAGCTTCCCGGTAACAAATGACACGTCAATTCACTCATTGTGTACTGTAACAGTATAAAACACACAGTAAAAAACTCTTTTTTTTTATCACTTGGACAAGTTTTTGACCAGCATCCTGCCTGCTGTTAAGCAGCGATGTGGTCTACGAGAGTAGAGAAATGTAAAGTACGCATGCCGTCAGCTAGTTGGTCGATGCGCATAATCGCATATCCCTATCTCTATCGTCTCGCATCGCTGAGAGCGGGAGAGACAGATAAGACTGAGTTGGTGGTAGACGCGCGTATAGTACTTTGTATAGGTGGAAGGAACGTGCGGTAGTGAAGGCAGGTGACGGTTCGGCATACATAATGAAGTATCTGGCTAATGAAGTAATTTACCACTGGGTGTCTTATACAGCTATAGTTTAAATAAAAATAAATAAATACACTTCACGCCGTTCAAACTCTAACTTAAGAGGTTTTAAGTTTGAAATTCTGATAATTATTCCCATAATATAGAGGCGTCATTTAAGGATACAGGGCGGGTGCGACGCGTATGGCGCCCGTCATACACTAGACATCGTTTTTGACAGTTAATTCATTCAAAATCTGTGGGCACTCGTGTCCCTATAGGAGCCCTTAGTAAAATGGGCATTTACTTAGGAAAACATGTTATTTTTGAAAATTATATACGTAGTAGGTATTTTAAACACATGCAATGTTTAAAAACAAGACAGTAGAGGTAGATTTATTTGATGTCAAAAAACGTCTGAACAGATGACTGAGTTACCGTTGTTACAGTTAATAGGTTCTGTTTGTTTCCTAATCTGTGTGCGATGCTGTTACTTAGCATGTACTTAGAAAAAACATGTTATATAAAAAAATTAAACGAATGCAATGTTTAAAACCAAGTAAGTAGATTAATTTAAAATTTGTTGAGAAAAACATCTGAACAGAGGGACTGAGTTACCATAGTTCTGTTTTTTTTTTTTAATTGCAATATAAAGCCCTGCAAACAATCAAATATTTTTTCGATCTCGAAAAAAAATGGAGTAGCATTCGTTTATTTATATTTATAGATGCATGTATGTATTTAAAAGAAAAAAAAATTAAATCCATAACACAAGTGCTTTAGCTTAACATGGGATGAAAGCAATGTGTGTGTTCTTAGTCTAATCTTATTGAGCATACTTACTGTATGGTTCACTCGGAACATTTTCTGAACTGTGGACTTCTCGAAATCTGAGCTGAGTAAAAGTTTTTTTTTAAATACCTCTTCCTTTTCCTTTTATTATATAGTTCGTGCATTTCATGAATGCGCGCGGGCCTCAGATGTTTGAGTCGTATATGGACACGCTAGTTGACAGTTCAAACGAACAAACACTGCCACACACACATCTAAGGCCCGCGCGCATTCATGAAATACACGAACTATAGGTACCTACGAACACTATGACGTCTATTTAGTATCAAAACGAATCGCCAACACCGCAGTCACGTCTACAGAAGAATTAAACACGTACTTTAGTGTTATAGACGCACACGATTTCCAAGTAGGTGCAATAAATCTTTTTCTTATTCAGTTCTAAGAGTAACGAAGGTAAAAATTTCTTGTCCCTCGTGGACGGAATTACGCAGTACCGAAAGTTCCAACGGCTTTTTGTTTCTCAAGTCACATTTAGCCCTCGAGATATTTACGTTAGGTACCCTACCTAGTATTACAGTAATTTACGTAACGCGAAATATTTGAGGGAGAACTTTTTTTTTATTTTAGGCTTTTCTACATTAAAAAAAACCTCACCACATACCCATACTTCTGAGAAGCGAGTGTTGATATTAACACACGAAACGCAATAATCAGTATTCAAGTCGATTGAACATAATTCGTCTCTTTTACACCAACATCATTATAGAGAGATGAAACGTTGCTTTTTGGAAGTATCAATGAAAAAAGACTTAATGGAGGAATTTAATAATTGTGGCCAATGGGAATCATTGTTGACCCCGTATCATTGTGGTTAATTTAAAGCCGTTTATTTCATCTATTTTGACAAAGACGAAGCAATAATTATTACAGCGCATTGTCCTTTACAATAAACTTGACAACCTATTATTTTGTCTTTCGAACCTTATCTTAAACCTATAAGTGCCTATATTGAAGAAACACAATGTATGCAAAACAATACGGCGAAGACTAAACAAAAGACATTAGTCCATTAGCAAAAGTAAATGAATAAATCAGGCAGATAAGACATTTGATTCCAAGAAGCCTTCAGTCAGACATACTACAAACATTGTCACAAACCATTTTATATAGAGCTTTCTGTAGCTTTCAATAAAAGGAACTGGGGATCAGTAGATAAAATGTATATCTATTGAAAATATAAAAATAATCCGCTTAGCCATAAAATGTCTGCGGTGAAGGAGCGTGAGAAAAATTACTTGAACCGTCAATTCCATATACATACATCATATGAGCCACGCCTGTTCCTCGGAAGTAGGCAGAGATATTAAATAGCCTAATGCTTTAATATTGTGGCAGGTGACGTAAAGTGGGTATACTGCCTTGAACCTGAAAGGAAGAAACAATCGGCAAAATATATACCCACAAAAGTCAAGAAAAGTACGTAGCACGGATAAGAAGACGGAAATTGCTTCGTTTTTTTGGCAAAACTGGGCATTACGCAACAGTAGCACACGAAGTTCGGACGAAAGTAACCGCAAAATGCAAATAAGGTTCAACAAGTTCGTAAAAAGTGTTCTTGGAGCAATGTAGTCCATCACCACGACAACGCGTCCGTATACTACGACCGGCTGATGAATACGCCTTACAGTCCAGACCTTGCACCATGCGACTTCTTTTTTCAGTTCAAGAGTTCCAGCAGGCCGTTGAGGAGGTATCCAAAGAAGACGGGGACTGGACCGTTTTTCTTAACAGTTTCAAAGAATGCATAAATGCATAAATGCATTAGTAAGGGAATATACTTCTTAATAATTTTGTTTCTAGTTTTCTTATTTGTTAGAATCCAAAACGTTCAGTATACCCCACGTACAATAAAATTTAACCCTAGCTTGGTCTAAAATTGAAGTCAAAATTTGTGACGTATTACTGTA
>SJJU01010656.1:0-15254 GCA_012932125.1 Conopomorpha cramerella | reverse complement strand
ACACCCCGCGGCCATGGGGACAGCGAACGAGGTAGTGTCGGACTCTTACCGACTAAACCCCCACGATGACCTCCGTGTCGCGAGCAGGGCGGGTCCCGGGTGTACCCGAAGGAATTGCGCCAGGACCCGCCCAAGCGATCTGTCCGGCACTCGGACTCCGGCTCGGGGCAGACGGTGGCGTGTCTGCCCCAGCGCCCTCCATCGCTGACGGCGGTTACCAGGTCATAGGGTAACCGCCGCCCTTCTCGGGGCCGTACAAGCAGGTGCCGGGGACCCCACTCCGTCCTGTCTTAACTATTAATATGAATATATAATTAGTATAACCTCCAGGGTAGCTTGTGCCCAGCAGTGGATGTTACGAAATATAAACTATCCTATCTCTCAAATTGGACGAAATTACTAAATGCCATTTTTTGTGAATATCGGTAGCCTTGGTGTAGGGTTCATTCGGAACAAACATCAAGACACTGGATTTTTATATATTAAGATATCTACACACAAACCTTTCACTATTAGAAATACGTAGAAAGAACATTTTTTCCAACACGGTTATTTTTTTCCTTTTCTTGTATATGCCTTACCTATTTTTCTAAGTTAACATCTCTACTCGATTGATTTTGATCTTTATTACCAAGTTATAGAGTCCAAATTAAATGTCCTCAATATAATGGGCGAGTAAAACCACGGGGTTTCCACTTCTAGTAGAATGTAGAACATTTAGCTCAAAATTTATCGACATTGGAACTCTTTCTATACTTAAGGACAGAGATTTTTTTAGTTATGATATTTCAACGAACATTGATCTCTCTGTAAAGGGAATTATGTTAAAATTGGTTTGCGCAAGAGCTGTTGGTTCAAGTGAACCCCGGCTTACTCTGATCTCTATGCTAATGTGAACTTTATTTTTACTCCACACAAGTGTCATTTTTCCAAACAATACCTGTAGTGAAGTTTGATGTCTTTGGTATCGTGCGTAAGAAACAATGGTTTATGCTAATTTCCACCTTATTACGATACGTCAATGTTCACGTTTGAGCATGTAGAAGGATTGACTTGCATGTACTTATAGGCATTTCCTGTACATGAGCCTGTGAGTACCTAAGAATTCTATGTATATCATACATAGTTTGTAACAAAGTCGCCTCCCGCTGTCTGTCCCTATGTACAGACCTTCAAAATCACTCAACGGATTTTAATGCGGTATTCTTTAGGAGATAGAGTGATTCTTGAGGAAGGTTTGTATGTATAATACGTATGCATTGAATAGCGTGAAGTGTATTTATTTTTATTATTAATAGCAGAGAAACACTGTTAATCTATATATCTAAAAATCAATGCCACTTTTCGTTGTCATGTCATAACTCCGGAACGGGTGGACCGATTTCGTTAATTCTTCCTTTGTGGTGCTTATTAATGACAGCAGAATTTTCTTATGACAAAAAAATACATCAACTGCTGGATCCAATTGAGACAGGACAACGTTCTGTCGAGTCCACTAGTAATGTATAATTGCAAAACAACGTTTGAAGGGTTCGCTAGTTTTGAATACTGAGACCAAAGCATACCTTGCTTTTTTGGACCCAAACTGTCAAATCGGTAGTTAAGGGACAGTTCGGATCCAGAAGCACATCGAATTCGATGCATTTTGGTGGGAAAGAGACATACTGATTATAGTACGCGGTACGCAAGTCTAGTTCTGTTTTATCTGATTTTAAATATACACATCAAAGGTGTCTAGGGATCAAAAATGTAATTTATTTAAATCAAATCTAATCTTCTGGATTGGTCTCCTACCTAATACCCCATGCCTGTATCAATGACTTATCACCACATTTTGAATAAAGTATGAATGAATTCAGTTTTTAACCGACTTCAAATAAAAAGAAGGAGGAGGTTCTCAATTCGTCTGTATGTATAATATTTTTTTTTATGTATGTTCACCGTGATTTTCGTAAATTATTGTAAAATATATTCTTGATTGCAATCTTCTAAACTGTACTTGATCCCTAGACACTTTTGATGTGTGTATAATAAAGCCCATATTTCCATAAAAAACGTGTCTAAAGTTCCGTGTTTTCTTAACGCAGCGACAGACATAAGCATAACCATACGGAGGTAGGTAGGCGTCGCCTTGTTCCCACCATTGTTGCTGACAGTGTGTCACGAAAGTTGACACTATTGCGTGCCGTTTGATATTAAAATATTGTCGTGTGTAGCTATATGTAGGTACCTCTTGTACCCGTACATACACTTACATGAATATAAATAAATAACTTTTATGTTGTTATTATATTATATAACTTTTTTGTTGTTAGTGTTCTTTTTGTGTTAATGTAAATGAAACTATTTTACTTAAGTCAATACAGATTAAGTTTAATTAGTCCAGAGGATTGGAATAAAATGCTATAAAATTTTGAGAATCAGTATCGACGTAATGAAAATTAATTAATAATATAAAGGTTAAGACATCGAAAATACTAACATGAATATGATGAGTATGTCTGTTTGTCGAGCGTCTGGGGTCGAGAGGTGATTTGGTGAGGTGCTGAATCTGCGGCGTGTTCGAAGTTTGTAACTCTGTTACAAACTGGGAGGGACTTTTGATAGTTTTTTGCAGTTTGGAACAGTGTTACGTATATACACAAAGTCGCAGTTTCACCACCTCCAATATTTCCAGGTCCTAGTAATGATTGGAAGAATCCATTTGTGTGATAAGAACAGGCACGTTTATCGAAGGCAGGTCGAATTGAGAAGGTCCTGACGCAATTCCTCCACAAGGAGGTCATCGTGGGGGTTTAGTCGGTAAGAGTCCGACACTACCTCGCTCGCTGTCAGCATGGTGGCGGGGTGTCCATGAGGATTCCTCCACGTAACGAAAAAAAGGTCTTATCAGTGATTGAACAATCAACAAACATCATTAGTGTAGGTTCATTTAAAAAAAAATGGGGTAAAAAAGCAATAAAAAATATTTATAAAAATCGTACTATTTTGTAAAAAGTTTAGCGTGGTGAAGAGCCTCCACAGAATTTCGTCGGTTAAAAACAAAGCCTGTATCATGCATACGTCCAGTTCTCAAACCAGCCACTTCCAGGTTCGGTCGCGCAACCACGAAGCGTCTTAACCCGGCCAAGTTGCAGTACCACTGACAGCACACCACGTTGAACTTGTATGTGGGACACTTTTTACTTGACCGTGTTGTAACTCGCCACTGGTGACGCAAGTATGACACCTACGCTCAACCGGTAACTTTGCTTTTTCACAGTAATCTTACTTACACAAACAAGTTTAGTAGCCGAATGCGGATGAAGTTGGTACTAATTGCCTTTGGCTTGAGTTAATTTTATGCATTTTGAGGACTATATTTCTGTCTTCTATCGGTTGCATTTCGGAGAGTGTGCTACGGAGTTGCATAACCTAATAGTCCCATCGCGTTTTTACAATAGGACAACCAGGAGAACGGCAAAACATCATCCATACCAGGTGGATTTACCATTTACGTTTTAGTCTACTTTCATAGTGCGAACCGCCAGGATGTGGAATGACTTGCCGCAGTCTCTGTTTTCTGCGCTTTTTTAGGGTCAACGGTTTGGGGCTGAACGTTGATGGTCAGTGATAAATGAATCTGCAGCCCTAACAAGCGCGTCAAGAAAGACAAGACAAAAAAATGCGCGCTGTGATTGGCTGCTATGTCACACATCGTGCTACTAAGCTTGTTTCAACCAATCGCAGTGCCTGTTATGTCTTGTTATGTCTCTCTTAGAGCGCTTTGCTTAGCACGTACATTACATTACACATTAACTATTTATCTTAAAACATTATTACACTCCAGTTAATGCCACAGGCAGCGTAGTATATCATTAAAATAACCAACAAGTCGTGAGCAATGTTTGTGATGTAAAAATTCCTTACGTAAGCCATTGTTTCTGCTAGGCGTTGAGCAAAACTAAACCTAGCTGTTACCGCGATAATATTGTGACACGTTTCGTTTTTGTAGGCTTCATTTTGATAATCTTATAACGATTCTTCGCATTTTGGTAACTGGTTTCGCTTCAAGAAACAATCCATTTCGAAGCTAAATACACACATTAAAAGTGTCTAGGGATCAAGTACATTTTAGAAGATTGCAATCAAGAATATTTTTTACAAAAACTGAATTCATTCATAATTAATTCAAAATGCGATTATAAGACATTGATACAGGCATGGGGAATTAGGTAGGAGACACTATCTAGTACGCGATAGGGCGTCCCATTCAAGGAGTTGCTTCTTACTTAAGCGAGAGAATGTTCTCATCTTCCATCAGTTAACTTGAAATATCAGAACGCCAAGCGTGTCACGTACTATCTAACTTGTTCACCCGTTGAACTGTGAATATTTCTTAATATTATTGTTAAATGTATTTAAAGGGTTTTAAAATAACTAACGAGTAATTATCGTCAGATGTTTTAGACATTTTTTTTACTAGAAAGTAAAAAATATTGTCCTTGGCCGCCCAAGTGTTATTTTTTTATGGAATTCATTCTACTTAAAATTGTACAAATAATTAAATCATTAACTCTAAATGCAGCAATTATATTCACAATTGGTTGCGTTAGCCCATAACGAATAGCTGTGGAAACATCAAATTAAAATCTACGTACTTACATGTAGTTACAAAATCGCTAAGCACGGTGTTACATTTCGAGCAGAACTGTGAGAAACCGTGTGGTGGGATAATTCACACAAGACATGCATTTTGGTGGAATACAATACCTATCGATTGTACTTTTGCAAAACATACAATTTTGCAGAAACCGTATTTGTTCAGACTTTCGATTTACAATTCACGAGAAATAAGGAAGACAACATGAAACTGAATGTAGATGGCGCTTTTTAAACTTGACCTATAAAGAACCAATGAAATTGAAGATGCCATCTGTCAAATGAACTTGTAGCGACAATCGATTAACCAATCATGCTGCATTGGGTCAAGCGCGACTATTAGTTGCATTAGTTCACGAGTTTTCTTTCCCGTTAGTTCGATTTTGTTGTCCGAATAGTTCATTTACGAAAACTTTTCTTCAGAGCTGGCGTTTTGACGTTATTGTTTTACTGATTAAGATTTTACTAGTTATTTATAGTACCTCCTTGGTTTTGCATTTTACTTCACCAGGAAAATGCTTATTTTTACATACTATCAGTTAAGAATAACCGAGCCTAAGGCCTGTTTTTTGTACCGTAAACCAGGCTCTAAAAAATTGGCTATGTCTGACCTCCATCGGGAAGTGTCAAAAGGAGAAAAATGCGCCTCAAACATTGATTTTTCTTCAGAATTTGAGCCTAAGTCAACCAAAACAAACTAGTACCTAATCAAAACATACAAAAAAATACACTTCACGCCTTTAATCCCAAAGAGGGGTAGGCAGAGGCACTTGCTAACGCAAGTACCCACGGTTCACCGAGCGTATTTAACCCAACGTGACAGGGGTGAGCCCATCGCCGTTATAGGGTTCACACACCTTGTGGTGTGCGGGTTTCATCACGATGTTGTCCTTCACCGCACGAGCGTTGCGTTGCGTACAAAGGCTCTGAAAAAGAGTCCCATTGGTACACGTCCAGTAGCCGGACTCGAACCCGGGACCTCCCGGTTACAAGTCAAGTATCCGACCAACTGGACCACAGACGCTATACAGTAACATACAAGCCCACCTTCACAACGTCTTTCCTCGAATGTAGTTCAAGTGTTGCCAGACTTTTACCTCATTGACCTTGAACCGTTTTCGTGCGGCGCCCGACCGCATTCACCGACCACTGGCTCATTTTAATCGGCATTGACATTTTGAATGTCGAGTGTTTTCTAAATCAGTGCTTAATTGTATTTTTTTCGTTTCATCAATTCTATTTTACAGTTGGCTATTCATTATTTTTTTATTAATAGAACTGGCTGTCGCCTAGTTTTTGGGTTTGTGATTGAGGTCCAAGTCTGCGGCAAATGAATTTTACTGTGCTGCGTAGTAAAACAGATATATGCATCGTCGACCGATGTAACTTTTTTTATCAGGAATAATCCCACCACCACCCAAGCCCTACCTGCCTCTCGGCGTACGAGCCATTCTCTGGAGACGTGCGCGTCTACTTGCTTTTGCTTCTTTTCAACGCACACGTTTTCTTGACTCCAAACAAATTATCTTTGTCCATCCCTGTTTTGTTGCCAACTCTCCCCCTTCTGGGGCATGACGAACACATTACCGAGACTTCGCGTCGGGTCCTCGTCGCGTCTTCAGTCGTTAACAGGCTTAATTTGTTCTTCGAGCTGTAGGTATGCCAGCGATTAGAAAACTCACGCAAGCGTTCAAAGTTCCCTCGAGTGCTTACCAGGTCGCTAAAGTATATTGGCACTGGCTCGGTCCGCTCCAGTTTATTAAGCATCTCATGACCGATGTAACTCTACGAAAGTGGAGCAGACTTGGCCACTAGCATATTAGCGTCACTGACGCACACTGAATAAAGCAGATTGTACAGTTTCAGACCTGCGCCGATGACGCCTAATATCTGTTTATTATTTCGACGAACAATTTGACTCGAGATCGTTCTGTCACTTAGCTCAGTAATTTTGTCGGATTTACAACGATAGAGATAAAATGAACATTCTCTTACCCAGATAATTTGTATTTTTCGAAAAATCTATTATCAAAGCGATTAAGGCGGTTTCATAACGTAACCAGTTGAGATCAGTCCTTGTAATATGTCTGTTTTGAAGTGGCCCAAAGGCCTCGCATAATCCCAAAAGCAGACAGCATACAGTACTTGATAAGTAAATGCTCGCGGTTCACTAAGTGTAATTCACTGAACGCGATAGATAATGCCCCGTTTCAATGCATAGTATAAAACAAGGTCGTCTCCTGCTGTCCGTCCCTATGTATGATGATCTTTAAAACTTGGTTTTCTTTAGTAAATAGTGATTCTTGAGGATGGTTTGCATGCGTATAAAAATGGAGACGCTGTTAATAAAGAAAAGTATGTTAGCAAAAAATATTAGCCGTGTCAGCTATTTACAAATAAAGTCAATGCCCACGGTTCACCAAGCGCAATTTACCGAACGTGATAGGAAGTGCGCCATTTTATTAACAACCGTACATTTTGACTAACGCAAGACGTTTCTGAAAGTTCAGCTCGCCCGCTGTCGATTTGTGGACGCAAATTTACGGAGTTGTATAACTACACAAATCATTTGACTTTATAATAATTCTAGGAATGCAATATGTTACATGACATGACATTGTAAGAAGATGTTCATGCATTAATACTTTGTACTGAGTACCAATTCTATTGCGCTAGATTGCATAGAAATCAGTATCATATGTTTTATTATTATATAAATAGCCGTTTTCATGTATAAATAGCCGTGCAATGACGGTGAATAGAATATCTGTTTTACCATCCCAGGCGAATTTTCCCATCTTGGGGGTCGTAAGAAGCGACCGCGAAGCGAACTCTCCAGAGGACGAGCAGCAGCGCTCTCTGTGAGTTAAACCACAACACTACTGCGATCACCAACCCGTCTGCCAAGCATCAGCAGCAGTGTCTTTTTGCCTATATGGTAGGCACGCCATAATGTATATGTATTTAATCCTGGATTCTGTATTTCATACCCAGAATAGTTCTAGAGTCCTCTCGAAGGTGCGTCGGTATTTATCAGTAGGTATCAGTTGCTCATATTGTACCAAGCACAAGTTCGTTCGTACATAAAATACTACTGTTCGACACGTATCGCATAGGTTCCTCTATAGATGTAGGGTTCCGCTAAGAACGGATTTTGGCAAATATTGACCAGGTCATGATGTAGGTACAGCAGCCCTAGCAAGGGCTTTAAGTTTAAGTCTCTCCTTTAAGTCGCGGGTGAAGAGGTACCTAATGAACAAGTGTGCTCCATCGTAGACCACATCGCTGCTAAACATCAGGCAGGATGGTGGTTGGATAAAAAAAATCGTCAAGGACCACTCGACATAGAACAAATACGCGCTGTGATTGGCTGCTATGTCACACATCGTGCAAATTACCTTGTTTCAACCAATCGCAGTGCCTGATATGTCTTGTCATGTCTCTTGAAGCGCTTTGCTAGAGGGGCAGGTTCAAGTTGTATAAAATCTGTAATTTCGCGAATGAAATCGCGGGACATCGACTACTAGTAGAAATATACCCTAAAAGCATGTTCTGACCTGAAGGCATAGTATTGGTATCATTCATTCGTTCAGCACTTTTTGCGTCGTGAAGGAAAGTTGGGTTTACGTGATGGAAGGTACTTATTTTGTTTCATTTGTGACATAGAAGTGAACATTGTCTAAAATACTTGCATTATATTATTAGAATTAACCCATTAACGCCCAAAAGAATACTTACTATTTGATTTTGATTTTTATTACCAAGTAATAGAGTTTAAAATAACTTGTCAGTCTCCGAGTACAGTGGGTGATAATGGGTTAAAGAGCCTTTTTACAAAGAGGTATTTTATGCAGCTGTTCTCTGAAGCATCTATGCCCTGAGAAGATCTGAAGAATATAAAAATCAGATGACATCAGCTGTCCAACAAGGCGATGTTTTTTCCACGAGAGATTTAATTGTGACGAAACGTCGAGTAAAATAACAAAGGTAAGCTCGAGCTTCGAGCTTGGCTCAGAGTTATTAAAAGCATTGATATTTCGTTCAAAATATGCGCCTTAGTCAGTAAACTTAGCGGAATAACTCGCTTGGTCAACTGCTGATCTGTTTGACCACTCCATCAGACCAACTAGAGGTTAATTAACGGGTCAAACGGTCTTTAATTAGCATTTGACTTACCACGCTCTACTGAACTTGCGAAGTTTTAAACTAGTGTTGCATTGAAAATTTCTGGAGCGTGAGGTCTAGATTCACTGGTCAAGTGTTGGGTTTAGTGCTCTAGTAATTACGTGGCAGGTACCTAGTGTTCAGGTAGGATAGGTCAAGCTTGAAGTCTTAAGGCTTATTTACATTGATACCAATTTTTTTAACATAAAAAATCATCATCATGTAAACAATGTAAGGAATGGAATTATAGAAAATTAAATGTAGGGTTGTTCCCCTAGCAGTTAATCTCGTTTCCGTGGGAAGTCCTGATTAAATATTACTTATGTATTGTTAATTATCGATCGATATTATTGTTGAGTTTCATTGAAGCTTGTGCAGTAGTTTATGCGTGAAAGAGTTAACAAAATCGAAATATTTATCCAAATTTTCTCGTTTGAAATGTTTAAAAAATGTCGGATAGTTCATACATACACTTAACGCCTGTCTCCCAGAGGGGTAGGCAGAGTCTACACATCTCCATTTGTCACGGTCCTGACATACCCGGCGGATACGCCACCTTCGGCCAGGACAGTTCATTGCTTGCTCTTGAATATACAAGAAAGTGGAATCGTCTTAAAGGACCTTTCCTGTGCGCACACTGACTTGCGTACCTTTATTTGGGCCACAAGTCTTCATTAGCTGGTTTTGTTAACATCATCACATAACGTCCATTGCTGAGAGCGAGAGTTCCCTCGTCGCCTCGCACCGAACCTCTACGACGTCAAAAGTTGGGATGGGATGGTGACACATTCATTGTACTTATTCGCCGTCACCACACGGAAAAGTCAAATTACAAAAGCGAATTCATTTATTTTAATACACTGTTTAACTGTAAAATAGTTATAGATAATATGAGTTAATATTCGAAGCAATTAACGTAATTACGTAGTAACTAGATAATTATGTAATTCTACTAAGAATTTTGCTAAAGTTTTTGTGTAATGGGTTATAAGTAAGAGGCGCGCAGTGTATTTTGTTTAACTACCTACTATTATTCCGATTTACACCGTTCCCGTGGGAATTGCGGAATAAAATAACACTCGCATATCATATTTCAGAAACTTTCGCATTTATAATACAAGGGGATCAATATTTATCATCATCGTCAGGCACATGACGTCCACTGATGGACGAGGGCCTCCCCCAATGAATTCCAAGATAATTTGGGCGGAGATGCGAATAATCGGCACGATTGCGGCGGGTTGGCGATCTCGATAGTGTTGTGGTTTAACTCACGGAGAGCGCTGCTGCCCGTCCTCTGGAGAGTTCCCTCGGCCTGTTACGCCCACACGACGGGAAAAGTTGGGTTGGGGTGGTGACACAAGTAATCTATTCGCCGTCACCACACGGCTAACGGATCCATATGCCAGGAAGACTATGACATGTCAGGATGAAAGGCTGCTGATGCAATTGAGATTCAGATTAGCATGAATGAAATAGATACATATCTAGTGAAGATGAGGTAGACACGTATGCTGAAGACAAATAGAAAGATACGACATAGAACAAACAGGCACTCTGGTTAACTCTGGTAAGAATAGGACTGAGGTGTTCCCTTGCCTGTCGTAAAAGGCGACTAAAAGGGCAAATCACAGCGCGATATATTGCACAGTTAGAACAAAAGTGACACAAAACAAAATGTGTCATTTTATGAAATTGAACCTTAACATAAAATATACAAAACTTAAATTACAAAATCGGCGTGTTTCGTATTGGGTCCTTTTTGTGCCAACTTTGTGAATGTCTCGTCACTTCTGTGACAAGGTAGGCAGTAATACCCAAGTATTGACACATATGTGTAGGTAACTTGTCTTTAGGAAATATAGGTACCTACATATCTACTCACCCACAAAACACAGGACCTTCGTTAGCCTGTGTCGTGAGTACAACAAAAGTCTAGCAATAACTCTATTATTAGGTCGGAAAGCCAAAATACTGAAGTAGGCAGTGTCTTTATGCCTATATGGTGTGCACGCCACTGCTGTATATAATCCACAAGGATTACTCGTTGGTGCTGAGATAGGTTTGGATGATCAATTGGTTCAATTGGATAATTAACTCGTGAACTTGACCTTGACATAGGAATTGCTTCCTTGATAGGTATAGGTGAGGTACGAGATAGATATATTTTAGAAGCCAACGAGTAGATTTTTTAACCAACTTGAAAATGCGGTAAAGGGGTACACAGTGAAAAAGTTTGCTCCATCGTAGACCACATCGCTGCTTAACATCCGTAAGGAAGGTGGTCAAATGCTTGTTTTTTGTGTTTAAAAAAAAAAGAAACTTTTGACCGGGTGAACTGACCGTGATTTTTTTTTATTTGAAAGCTAGTGCTTCGCGTGAGGTCATATTTTAATTTGGTCAGATCTCACAATGGCATCCACGACAAAACCGCAAGTTTTAATATTTTATTTTAGAGCGTCTGTGGTCCAGTTGGTCGGATACTTGACTTGCAACCGAGAGGTCGCAGGTTCGAGTCCGACTACTGGACGTGTACCAATTGGACTCTTTTTCAAAGCCTATGTACGCAACGCAATGCTCGTACGGTGAAGGACAACATCGTGATGAAACCCGTACAACACAAGGTGTGTGAATTCTATAACGGCGATGGGCTCACCCCCTGTCACGTTGGATTCAATACGCTTGGTGAACCTTGGGCATTTGCTTTAGCAAGTGCCTCTGCCTACCCCGCTTTGGGATTAAAAAGCGTGAAGTGTATCTTTTAAGATTTTAATGGTTGAATTCGATTTTCTCTTTATAATTATTTTTACAAAGTAAAAGCAAGCGTTTGACTTCTGTCCTGACTTGTCTGGTGTTAATCAGCTATGTGGTCTACGATGAAGCACAATTGCTTATTAGGTGCCTATTCACCCTTGACTTGGAGACATCCAAGACTACACTACGCAGGAAACACAGCCATTCAACATTCCGGCGATCCGTTCTACAAAGACACAAACAGTTTTGTCCGCCCAAATTGATACACTATAAACCGTAATTTCCTTGTGTATAACAAAAGTAAAGTAAATTAACTGTATCATTTACTCGTTGTTTTGTTTGTCAAAGGAAATGTCAAATTATGGACAAAACACTCTCCAAGGTTCGTCAAGTGTGACTAGCAATAACACAAACTGTTTTCTGTCCCTTGGTGAAATGGTGTTCCGCTAAAATGGCGTATTGGAGACCGCGATAGCTATGTCAGTACCATTAGGTATGAACAAAATACTATACAGTACGAATTTTCCGTATATACATATATGTCCTCGACTCATCATCATCATCAGCCCATACTTGTCCACAGGACATAGGCCTCCAATTGCACGCCACTGTGATCTGTTTTCGGCTTCTCGCATCCAGCTTCTGCCAGCCATCTTGCGTATATCATTTAGTCCACCTTGCCTGAGGGCGACCTACACTCCGTTTGCCGAGACGCGGTCTCCATGAGAGAACTCGTTTTCCCCAACGGTCATCGGTTCTACAGCTGACTCAGAACTTTAATTAATTGTATTTTACTAGCTTTCTGTCCGCGGTTTAGCCCGCGTGGACTTCGGTTATATTGCGGTATAAAGGAACATTTTTGTTTTCACTCGGGAATATACCTAATTTTTTTCCGGGATAAAAAGTACCCTATTATTTAAACCGGACTTCTAACTATAGGTACGTCTGCAAAATTTCAAAGCAATCGGTTCAGTAGTTCAGGCCGTAACTACTGAAGCGGAACAAACAAACTCACTTTTCCATTTATAATATTGTTTAAGATTTACTAGCTGTACCGCGTGGTGTTACTCGCGTTTTGTTTTTCGTTTCTTCGTCAAGTAGCTTTTATTCGTTACAAAAATCCATCCATACAATTCTTTCCTCTTTACAGTATTATAACTAATAATGCATTGATTTCGAACAAATTTGATTACCATAAAAATAGTTCTAGTGAGTTAATCTTAAAAGATAGACATAATATATACTGTCGTGGACATTTTTTAGATCATTTCAAGAGGATAATAATTTCATACTTATATTTTTGGTATCTTGAACCGTTTTCGGAGCGCATGCAACGGAAGCCCTCAAGGATGAATAATTTTCCACTTTTTTCACATTTTCCATTATTTCTTCGCTCCTAATAGTTGCAGCGTGATGTTATATAGCCTAAAACATTTCTCGATAAATTGTCTATTCTACACAAAAATAATATTTCATTTCGAACCAGTAGTTCCTGAGACTAGTGCGTTCAAACAAACAAACAAACTCTTCAGCTTTAAAATATTAGTATTGATTATCATATATCTAGAGTGATATAAAAAAAAATCTACACTTCCTAACTATAACTTTTAATTACAATGTGAGTGACAGTCTAATTTTAACAGCAACGATCCAGTTAACAAAAGTGACAAGGTGTGTCAACAGACCAGAGTGCAATTCTCTTATTTTCGTCGATACTAAAAAAGTCTCAACTTAGGCCAAACTCACTTGTTACTATCGTTCCCGTGTTACTATCGAATTTCAATAGTACGTCAAACGGCTCAGAATCGTCAAAGCGTATTCTCGTAAACAAACAAAACTAAAATTACTCTTCTCAAACAAACGGTATTCTGGTAATTTTTGAACTCGACTAAACTCGAGCGTAAGCTAAACCAAAACGTAATCGTGATCGGGCAAAAATACGAGAATTGCACTACAGTTAGCGGAACAGTCGACTTCAAGCTACTGACGAATTAAGGAAACTGACGAACTAATATTTACAAATAAACTACATAGTTGACCCGACCCGTTATTTTACCAAAATACGTTATTAACAGTAATTATTTGCTATTACATGCATGTATTAAACATTTTTTTTTCCGGGAAAATCCCACCAACTTTCCCACCACTGTGATTCCTGTTAGAGCCAGGATCTACAGCGGCATCCAGAATATACAAGAGCTCAATCAGTGACGACTGGGCTAGATCCCGGGGGGCCTTCTGTCTTGGATCCCACATAGTTATTAAACTAAAGACGGTATAGAAATAAGAAGAAAAATACATATATGCGCTGCATTGCAATGCATACATATGATTTTTTTTTGACTTCCCTAACCTAAATAGTGGGAGACAGCATTATTACAATCGAGGCACAAATTGCCTTTCGGGAGAGCACCACGGGTGAAAGCGGAGGACTAAACCTAGCGGAGCTGACGTTCTAACCTACTGCTAAGGCCCTATCAGCTATTTATTATTTTTCCAATAATACTGTTCAGTAAATCGTCTAAAAGCGCGGTAGTTCCTCAAGTTCCTCAAGTTGTATTATACATATAAACCTTCCTCAAGAATCACTCTTAGGCCAAACTTAGAGAACATGGCGTGAAAAGTAGTCCACTGCTGGACGCAGGGCCTTCCCCAATAATTTCCTTAATAATTTGAGGGGAAATGCCAATAATCGCCACGCTTGGCAGGCGGGTTGGCGATCGCCGTGGTGTTGTGGTTTAACTCACAGAGAGCGCTGCTGCCCGGCCTTTGGAGTGTTCCCTCGGTCGCCTCGCACAGACCCCCACGACGGGAAATGTTGGTTTGGGGTGATGACACATGTATTCCATTCACCGTCATCACAGTAATGTAATGATTACGAGTAATTTGACAATCATCATCATCATCATCAGCCCATACTTGTCCACTCAAAGTCAAAGTCAAAATTTCTTTATTTCATCGTTATAAGTGCTATAACATACAGATATATACAGTAGCATAACACAAAGCTTGATGAACGTAATTTATGACTAAAAACAAAGGTAATCGTCCCCTGCAATTGGAGAGACCTGTGTCCAGCAGTGGATGTGTCCAATGCCACTGTAATTTGACAAAAGACGTACCTATTAAGGAAACCGGCGAGTCATCTCCCTACTTCATGTACATTTCTATACACAGACGTTCACTCTGCTTTGTCCAGAGACATGCAACGGGAAAAAAACCTAATTGCCAAAAGGTAAACGAACTGAAGCATCTAATAGTAGAAAAAAGAAATTGATAGCACTATTTTAGTTGTTCCGTAGTCCAAGAATAGTCAGAAGTAAGTAGGTATAATGGATGCGAGACTCGAGAGGTTAGTTTATGAATAATTCGAGTTATTTATATAAATAAATATCATCTCTAATGCTGTGTAGTTTTTTAGTACAGTTACGGTCCGCCACGAAGACATCAATAAGGTTGAGTTGTTATATTGTGACAAGTAAAATATGAACCTTATTGTCTAGTGACATTTATACGATTTTCGACCTTAAGGTGGGAGATTGTACAGTTCATTACTCTTTAGTATATACTTATAATATACGTAACATTTTCGACAACACATCGAAATGAAACTTCATCATCAGCCCGTACCTGTCCACTGCTGGACATAGGCCTCTCCAATTGCACGCCACTGTGATCTGCTTTCGGCTTCTCGC